>CAUYQV010109142.1:0-24505 GCA_963574575.1 Galagoides demidoff
TGATGGCTGCAGCCAAAGGATGGCCAGGCATTGTGGTGGGCACCTGTGGTCCCAGCTGCTTGGGAGGCGGTGGCAGGAGACTCGCTTGAGCCCAGGAGTTGGAGGTTGCTATGAGCTGTTATGCCATGGCAATCCACCCAGGGGGATAGCTTGAGGCTACGTCTCAAAAAAAAAAAAAATAATAATAATAATGCTGTATTTAACATGAAGGATCCAGAACAGGGGCAGAACTGAACAAGTTGCTGGAGAAACAGACACAAACCAGGACTGTGCTGGGCAAACTGGGGCATGTGGGACCCAGGCTGCAAAGAAACAAGACATCTATAACTTAAGCGCTCCCCCTTGCCTCTCTCCAGTAACACAGAACAAGATGTTTGTTGGATTTGCCTGACAACTATATGTAAATGGCAATGTTTATTAGATGAAGCTTTTTGGAGGTCTCACTATTCACAATAATTTAAACTTGGCACGTTTTGCCCGACTTCCTTGCAGTGAGACCTCTTTTGGGCTTCTGTAGTTACACTCAGCAATGAAAGTTCTTGGCTCACAGCCCTAAACATCTGTTGAGAACAGTCTCCTCTGAAATTGTTCTGTCTTTAATCATCTTGTTGGAGGTGTTACTGAGGTGGGGATAGGGTTTGAGGCTGAAGAGGATAGAATAGAGGATAGAGTTTCCTTGAGCATCAGGAGTTATGAGCAAAGTGGTGGAGAGGCTGAAAATCCCCACTCATTCTTCACTTCAGATAGAAATTACCATGGAAAATATTAAAGCCATCAGGGATTGCTTATTTGTTTTGAACAAGAAAAATGGCTGCAAACAGTGGTACATAATTGATACCTCATTATTCTTTAACATGCCTCTGTTGCCAACGTCTGTGGCATCCTAATAAGCATAAAATCATTGGGTCCCATCCTTGCCCAGAGGGATGAATGCATCTGCCCATCTTATTAATTGCAAGAATTCAGCATAAAACAAGATGTTCTTCCCCAGGAATAGCCCGTTTTGTTCAGCCTTCCCAGCCATTGCACTACCAGGATGAAGTGCTGATGACTCCTGGCCAAAGCAGTTAGCATCTTCCCCATCTTCCTTTGCAGTTCTTACTCCATCCTAAATACATCACCGTCCAACCCTTTCTCTTTTGGGGATGGAGTCTTGGAGAGGAGGCATTATGAGGAGCAGGGACTGGGGGAGCCAACACCCCTGACTATCATCTGCCAGCCCATGCAGGTAAGGTGATCATCAGAGCCATATCCTCCACTCTAATCAGGATTCACCAGGAACCTTTTTACTAACCATGAGGCATCTTCCCTGCTGCCCCCAAAGGTCCTCAACCTCTTGGAGAGAGAGAGTACACAAGATTTTAAAAGATGCACTGTAATTCAAAGCCAGGAAGGGTCAGCTATGTGGTACCGACAGCCACCACCAGCATTTGAGTCTAGGCTGTTAAGGAAGGTTATTGCACAGAAAGAAGAGGGGATATTTTATCTCTATAAAGTAGGAATAATGCCCTTAGTTGTATCTATTTGGTAAATTGTTGTGAAGATTAAAGAAAATAATAAAATAAGGCTCTTAACACAGTAACTGGCATATTATGAGTGCTCAGTAGATGTTAGCTTCCCTAAGAAAGGCTGAGATGGAAGGAGTGGGACAGTAGTTGTTGAATAGTGCAGACAAAAGTAAGTTGAAAGTTTAAGCAGATTGAGGGCCCAAAGAGTAGCCCCCTTGGCTGAAGCCCAGGTTTTGAATTAGGCAACAATAGGAAAAGAAATGGAAAAGACCACTGTCCCGAGTATTAAGCATGTCAGGGCAACCAGAAGTGTCCAGTGCCAGCTAGCCTGGACCTGGTAGCACTGAAGAAACTGGAAATAGCTGACCATCTCAGAAAGAAGGGAAGTAGAAACTTCTAAAGGTCCCACCCAGTGGTTATAGAAACCAAAGTCATCTGGACTTGCCTCACTAGACTCATCTGTTTCATCACCCAGGGGCAGTGATGCCCTCTCTGAGCATGGACGTGGTCAAACACAGCCCCTACCTAGGCAAACAGGCTTCACTGCTGGAGCAGACCCTGAGAACCAAATCACAGGCATTTTCTACAATACAAAAACCATCCATGACGCCATCTGGATAAATGGATAAAACCATTGATGGTTTGTGTATTGTAGAAAACGCCTGTGATCTAAGAGCCACTCTTGAGATGAGGCAGACAAAAGTGTGATAATAGAAGTCCTCACCTCCTGAACAAGCTGATGAGGTGTCCGTTTTGGGGAGGAAGCTGTCGCACTAGACAGCTATCTGTACATTAGTGGCTGGTTTTTACCTCTGAGCTGTAACTTAAACTGGCCATCCTGTTTTAGTAATGCCAAATGCTATTCCTAACAACAGCGGCCAGTGCATTTTCATAACCCTTCTTATTTTACAAAGCACCTGCGGTTTATCTCGTGTGAGCCTCAAAATACCTTGTGAGGCCTGTAGGATGAGCCTTAGTAGCCTCATTTTATAGACAGGCCAAGCTAAATCCAAAGCAGCTGAGGAGCTTGTCCAAGGCATGCCTCTGTGGGCCTTGCACTGGAGCTCAGCTCTCCTGGCTCCCGGCCCCAAGGCATGTCTACTTCACTAGGCACTTCCCCACTAACAGCCTTTCTCTCTCCACAGCCTCTGAGAGTCAACAGCCAGCCTGGCCCTCAAAAGCGATGCTTGTTTGTGTGTCGGCATGGGGAGAGGATGGATGTTGTGTTTGGGAAGTACTGGCTGTCCCAGTGCTTTGATGCCAAAGGTGAGTTGTTGGCAGGCCTGCTCAGCACTGGCATACCCATCATGGCCTCTAGGAGGCGCTGCTAAGCTACATTTATCCAGATGGTGTCATTGATGGTTTGTGTATTGTAGAAAACGCCTGTTATCTGTAAGTCCTTAGTCATTGTCTTTGAGTTTTAGGGAGGACATAATTTCTTGATACCCTTCTATATGGAAGCACCAGGAACCAAAGATGGCAGATATCTTGCCCAAGATCATATGGCAAAATTAGCAGCAGAGAATATACTCTGAGTTCTTTCCATTAAATCACCCTGGCACATTGGGTTCCACTTTCATCTGAGTGGCATTTTAAGTAGGGAGGCTTTCCTAATCAGAGAATCCTACCTGCTTTAGAGCATCTGTTTGTTACTTTCACTTGGAAACTATCTCTTGTCACTTTTGTTGGCAGCATGGAACAGTGAATTCAGTGTCACTTCACTGGGGAAAGTGTCAGCCTTAGTATTTTCTGTCATCTTCTGCCAAGTTCATTTTGGTCTGTTTGTTGAGGAAGGAATGAGGGTGGAGAGAGTGTCAGGATCAGTAAGGAAAGTCCCAAGGACACAAGAAGCTCACGTAGGCACTACCTGACCATTTCTTTTTCCAGGCCGCTACATACGCACTAACCTGAACATGCCTCACAGCTTACCTCAGCGGAGCGGTGGTTTCCGGGACTACGAGAAAGACGCACCGATCACCGTCTTTGGATGTATGCAAGCAAGACTTGTGGGTGAGTATCCTGGGTGCTGCTTCAGAAGACTGGTACCATGAGGTACTCAGGACATCTTCTGTGGGTTTCCATAACTTTCCTACTTGTAATATATTTCCTCCATTCCAAAGGGATTTATTGTCCAACCCTTAGGTGCTCAGCCCTAGGTTACTTTACCAAACTGAACGAGGGGTGACCCTACTGGGAAGTGCATGACACAGTGATGGGGGAGGTCAGGCTTGGGTGGTCAGCTTCTAGTTCAAAACAGCAGCCTCTGCCACGTGGCTGTAAGAACAGGGCAAGAGTTCAGGAGCAGAAAGCCCTGGAGTGGCTGAATTTACACAAGCCAGGTGGTATTTCAGAGATGCCCAGGTCTTTGCAGGTTCATTCAATACCTGCCATGCAGAGACAGTATCCTGTCCTGTTCAGTCATTTAACAGATATTTGTTGATTACTTAATTTGTGCAAGTTACCCAGCTTGGTGTTGGAGACCCAGGTATGAGTCCCCACCATCAAGGAAACAAATTTATGCATGGACAGATATCATATGATACAGTGTAGACATAAAGTTCGTGGGCAATTTAAACTTGTTTACTATTTAAATTGCCCATGAACTTTATATCCACCCTGTATGTTAAATTCAATAGCAAAGCCATGCACAAAGTTTTATGGGAGAGCCAAAAAAAAAAAAAAAAATCTAAAAGGGCGGAAGAGGTAAGCTGGGAGCTGAAGTGGAAGTTACTGTCAAAGATGGAGCAGGAAAGAAAGGACATTCTCAGTGGGAAATACCACAAAGTTGTAGAAGTAAGAAACAGTATCAAAAGTGTGCAGAGAAACAGGCAGCCTTGGTTCCAGAGTATAAATCAGGAGTGTCCAACCTTTTTTTTCCTCTGCCAAACACTGAAAGAGTAAGGGTTGTCTCATGCCACATATTAAATACACAAACACTAATGCAAACTGATTAGCCAAAAAAAGGTCTGTGCACACATTTCATGATTCCCAGCATCACAGATAAGCAGGAAAAGTGCTCACAAAATCAGCATGAGATGCAGGTTAGACCCCACTGGTATAAATTGAGGCAGCACAAGAGATGAGGCTGATGAGGAAAGATGGAGAAAGATAAGTTCACAGAAGACCTTATCACCATGTTGAGGTGAAGGGACTTTATCCAATGGAGAGAAGTAGATTTCATAAAAGAAGGGTTAAATTATCAGGTATTGGGATTTATTTCTCGTGTCCGAGAACACGACAAGTTGAGGTTTTGGTTAGCACAGAATAAAATTAAAACAAGGCCTAATTTTTGCAATATTAACTTTCTCACCTCTACCACAAACTTAAAGTCAGAGCATTGTCCTGTGCTCCTAGGGCTCTCCTAGATGGATGTTTTACCACTTATTAGCACCAGGGAGAAAGAAAGAACATGACAAGAAGATCCCTTGTCACTTGCCCTCTTCCATATGGGCACTGATAAAGGGGGAAACAAGGTTGAAACCAACTGATAAAGGGGGATACAAGGTTGAAACCATTGGCTCCACATGAGCCCCAACTAGGAAAGAGGTGTCCACACCATTGGCTCTATGTGAGCCCCAACTGGGAAAGAGGGGCCCACAGAAAGCCTAGGCTTCACATTGAGTGTCAAGCTGAACTGAGTAAATCTATCAGACTGATTCTTCCTTGGTTTTCTTTGCAGGTGAAGCCTTATTAGAGAGTAACACGGTTATTGACCATGTCTATTGCTCCCCATCCCTACGCTGCGTTCAGACTGCCCACAATATTTTAAAAGGTACAAGATTCTTTGGTTGACAAAGGTCAGTTGGGTTGACCTCTTGGGTTGACAGAGGTCCATTCCTCTGTCTCTAGGCTGTTCTGCACCTAAATTATCTGAGAGTCATGGGACACCAGCCAATTGAAAGGTTTGAATCTGGAATTTTTAGCAAGGATTCTTGTGGTTCTCAACCTTCGTAATGCTGCGAGCCTTTAATACGGTTCCTGTGGAGAACTGCTGCTTTAAATGATGATCTTGTAGAAGTCATAAAATCATACTTTGTCAGCCTAAGCCAAATAAAAGAAATTTTACTCATATTGTATTAATAATGTTTTTCTTGAGAATTCAAAGCTCTCTAGGATGAACTGTAGCCTTTGCAAGAATATTTAGCGCTTACGGAGTATGAGCCTTTCTTTGCACTTAAAATAGTCAAATAATTTCCTCCTGTTTTGATTTGTTGTCTCTTGTTTACAGGAGCAATGGTGCTCTTAACAATCTCAAATCCTTTTATTTTTAATTAATTATTTTTAGAGACAGAATCTCACTCTGTCACCCAGGTTGGAGTGCAGTGGTGCAATCAGACCTCACTGCAGCCTCAAACTTTGAGGCTCAAGTGATTCTCCTGCCTCAGCCTCCCAGTAGCTAGAATTGTAGGCTCAGACTACCACTCAATCACAGAATGGAATAAATTACGTGAATAACTTGTAAGGTTTTTTTCCCTTAAATCAGATACCACATAAAGTCAGTAGATAGCCTAAGCGTATGGCAAGAATACTAAACTCATGTGTTTGTAACACACAAAAATTAAAAACCCTCATCTAAACCCACATGCTTCCACATTAGCATTCAGTAAGAAAGAGAACAGCTGATTTACCAGCATTTTTGCAACAATTTGGCCTATAATTTATTTTCCACTGACAACATAGCTACACTTTCTTCATCTTCATTCTATTTTACCTCTAAGGTTTACAACAAGAAAATCACTTGAAGATCCGTGTAGAGCCTGGCTTATTTGAGTGGACAAAATGGGTTGCCGGGAACTCATTACCTGCATGGATATCTCCATCAGAGTTAGCCGCAGCCAACCTGAGTGTTGATACAACCTACAGGTAACCCCTGGAAACCACTACATCCTGAGGCCAATGTGAAAATACTTTCCACACTATGACTAGGCCAAGTTCATGAAAGAGAGATGAAGGAACAGACATCACCGCCAGGCAGTTGTCCCTATTGGTGGAGAAGTCAAGTCTATGATTTAGGAAAACAAAACTGGAGAAAATCCAGCATGGCCATGTACTTGGATTAGTGTGAATTAGATTCCCAGCCCTCAACCCCTTGTATTGGATTTTCCTGCCTTTTGTTATATCTAGTTTGGTGTAATAAAAAAAATTTGTATTCCAAGAATAAACACCTGCTAATGATGATGCAATTGAGAACCTTCTTGGGAGATGAGATAAGAATGTCTCGCTTTGGATTTTCACTTTTAACTATTGAAGTATTGTTAATTTTCTTTACTATCTTCATTTATTATTGCTATAATCCCAGAATGTATGCAAGCCATTGTTTTTTTGTTTTTGTTTTTGTTTTTGAGACAGAATCCCAAGCTGTCGCCCTGGGTAGAGTGCTGTGGCGTCACAGCTCATAGCAACCTCCAACTCTTGGGTGTGAGTGATTCTCTTGCCTGTCTCCCAAGTAGCTGGGACTACAGGCACCTGCCATAACACCTAGCTGTTTTTTTGTTGCACTTGTCATTGTTGTTTAGCAGGCCTGGGCCCGGTTCAAACCTGTCAGCCTGGGTGTATGTGGCTCACACCCTGGTGTGCTCTCTGTGCCTCACCCTGCTTTGGTCCAGGCTGTAGGTCAGGTCTCTGCCCTGAGCTCCACACCAAAGTCCAATTCATTATCCTTCTAACAGTCCAGATTATATACAAGAGTTTATAGAGTTTACATACAAAAGAGTTCAATTGGCTTGCCCAAGTTATATGTACACTAAGTGTATACCATACACCATCACCATCATCACCATGATAATCATCATCACCACCATCATTGCTAACTTTTATTCTTCATGTCTGCATGTCAAGCACCATGTGATGTGCTGTCCAGTGATCTCATTCCTATTCCTTTGCTTTTTCAATTAGACCTGACTGTGCTGGGATTTTAAAAAGTGGTTGTATTAACAGACTGCTCACAGGTGAATAATCTACATGTATACAATTAAAAATTATCCAATAATAATATAATTATACTAATTATCAAAACTCCATTCTGGCATTTGTAAAATCTCTTTGAGGGCAAACAGTCACAATAATTATAGTGGGAAATTAAGTTCATATTTCTTAGGACAGAATTTAGAACAAGTGGCCACTATAAGCGGAATTAATTTTCTTGTGATGCTATTGACCTTTAATTTCAAATATCCACCCAAACCCCATATAAAGCAGCATGCATTTCTGGCTAAGGTAGGAGAGAACATCTTTTTTTTCCCTACACTCATTTTTCTGCTTTGCAAATAAGACCTCAAACAACCCCACTAATTAATTGTGTGTTACTTTTTCTTTTCTTAAAGGAATTAGCATTCCTCAAAAATGAATTTAAATGAATCAATAAGATCCCTTACTACAATACTTCACATGTTGTTCTATCCCCTCTCTGGCCACTGTTTTTCTGTTCTTTGTGGGGAAATAGCAATAATCTATGGTCCCCAAGCCAACAGACATCATCCCTCTGGCCTGGATAGAGGGGAAATTGCTGCCAACATTGATGATGGGACTTTCATCACCAGCCCCACCCAGGCCACCTTGGGCCAACAATGTCTTCAGTTTTCCCACCGGGTGCCTTCTGCAAGCTTCCCAAGCTGACTTACAGAGGTGTCCAGACTCCTTCCAGCTGAGCCCCTCAGTGCACACAGACACCCATGCCCAGCCAGCAGTACAGGCAAAGGGGTAAATGTGGAAACCTGAAGATCAGGACATAGTCTTTATTCCAGATCTTCTTTTCCTCTCCAGCAAATCAAAATTCAATTCAACAATTTTCTGTGTGGTAAGGGAGGTAGGGGAGGAGGTGAAGCCTCAAATTGTATAGATCAGTTGAAAACGCCAATGTTAAAGCATGAGAGAGAGACAGCCTTAGTGTTTAACTCCATGTGAGATTAATGATGCCAAAGGAACAGTTCTGTTGAGGCAAGACGTGGTGCCCAGATGATTGCAAACACGTGATGCCAGGCAGAAGGGCAGGTCCCTATGAGTCAAGGAAACCCTGCCTAAAGAGCCCTGTCACCTTGCAGCAGGGGTGGATAGACAATAGGACAGAGGTGGAACAAGAATCCAAGTTAGGGAAACTCGTCAGGGTGGCAACTAGACTAAGCATCACTCATAGGCACCAAGACCAGCCTAGGGGCTGGGGATGAAAAGCGACCCCAGCCTTGGGGAGCTGGGCCAGAAGGAGAAAGGCAGAAAAAACCAAACACAGACCACCTGAGCAAGGCTTAAGATCTGAGGGGGCAGGTGGGCATCTAGGGCAGGGCAAGGACCTGGAGTGTTAGAATGACAATGAATCAGACTTTGGTGTAGAGCTCAGGGCAGAGGCCTGAACTACAGCCTGGACACGGCTCAAGCACGGAGAGCACACCAGGGAGGACACTGTTCTAGGGGGTCACCTGAGAACCCAGAGCACTAGGTTCCAGGTCTAGTGGGTGCTTGGAAGCCCACCTGTCACTGAGGGTGGAACAAGGCCCTGCAGGTTGGCTCCGGGCATGGTGAATCCTGCTACAGGGGCAGGAAGCTGGGAATTGGCCCCAGACATACCCTCCAGGGCTTGTCAGACAGGGGAGCCATTCATAGATTCAACTTCAAGGTGCTGGGAGAAGCCAAAGGCAAGAGCTGATCAGAGGAACTAGATCCCAGCATCTATCCGGTTCTTCTCCACGCACGTAAATCTCACACACGGCAACATGGTCTCACCCTTGCAATGACTCCCATACAGAGTGGTCTTTTGTCACAGTGCCTGGGGGGGGCTCCCAAGAGACCAGATGACCTAAATGGTGATGATGGATGGAACTAAAAGAGAGGTGGGGATGGGGAGAGAAGAATAGTTTGCTCCAGAACATTGAGGCACAGCCCTAACAAGTGGCGACTCACAGCTGTACCTGCCCCCAGGGTGTGTAAGATTCCGTAGGTTGTTCCCTAGGAGAAACGCGCCTACTGAGAGAACATCAGAGAAGGGCGGTTCTCCTGCAAATGGAATGGACAATAAACCCACATGCACAGAAGGGCAGCCTTAATGCAGATGCAGGCAGAAGCTGTCCAGGGTGGAGGAGAAGCTTACAGGCAGATCTCAGATGCAGATTCCATTCCAGGTAGGAAGAGCTGCTGATGGTGTGAGTGCAGGCCAGTGAGCTGCAGTCTTTCTGAGCTTCCTTTTGTTGTTTACAAAAGGCTGCTGGAAGGATTATACTGAAAGAATATACACTCACCCCCAGCATGACATATGGTGACCTCTTGATAAATACTGTCAGTACCAACAGCGGTGACATTAATGTATTCTGATTAAGATGCCATGTGAATCCTCTGTAAGATCCCACTGCCACCTCTGCCATGCACTAAACACCCAGCAATGAAAGACAAAATAAGAAAACAGAAAAGTGAAATGACACTCCAAAACAAGATGAACAGCTCATGGACCAGAAAACACAGAACTAAGCGGAGGGAATAGAGGCAGGCCGGCCCCCATGAGCATCGGTGACCGGCTTTAAAGTTGTGCAGGGTCACTAGGATGGGAGGCGGTACTTCAACTGCACACTTAAAAACCCATAGAGCGTACCAATAGTTTGCTCAGCCCATCCACACAGACAGCTCCTCAAGCACAGAGATTGGGTTCTCTTGATCTTTATGTCCCCTGGGATTCTCCTAGTGCTAGGCTGATGGTCTGTGTTCAAAAGCAGGGAGAAGGAAAAGGAAAAGACAGGTGAAAATTGTGTAGGTTCACAAATCAGAGGGACTTAATGTCTGATTTCCCATCTGTGTTGTGTGTAAGGCTCCTGAAAAGAGGCCTGGGGAATCCCTGCTGATCTAATAGATAGAGAGTTCTAATGTCTACTTTGCAAGTTGCTTTTTGTTTGTTATTGTTTGTTTCTTTTAAGGCAGGATATCACTCTGTCATCTTGGTTAGAGTACAGTGGCCTCATCACAGCTCAGTGCAGCCAAAACTCCTAGAATTAAGTAATCCTCCTGCCTCAGCCTCCTAGGAAGTTGGGATTACAGGTGTACGCCACCACACCTGGCTAATTTTTTTTATTTTCGTAGAGATGGCGTCTCACTTGTGCTTAGGCTGGTCTTGAACTCCTAGTGTCAAGTGATCCTCCTGCCTCAGCCTCTCATGGCACTGGGATTATAGGCCTCAGCCACCTCACCCACCCTGGCTTGCTTTCTGTTAGCTATGTGGGATACCAGTAAACAGCTCGTGTGTTATCCTGTGGGTGAAACACAGACTGAATGCTCATTTTTTAGTTAGACACTAACACCATATATAAAGTCTTTATTTCTATACACTTCAGTGCACAGGAAATACTCTTACCTATAACCTCCCTTTTTTCTAGGGAAATGGATTAACAGAAATATTAGAACTTTAGAAAAGTCTTGAAATAAATGTTTATAGAGTGATGTCCTTTGTCTCTATATCAAAATGTTTTCATTTCCTTTGTTCATTTTTCTATTACAGACCTCACATTCCAGTCAGCAAATTAGTGGTTTCAGAATCCTATGACACTTACATCAGTAGAAGTTTCCAAGTAACAAAAGAAATAATAAGTGAATGTAAAAGTAAAGGTAAGTGGCATTATTTTGGACTCCATGTTTAAATATGTGATAATTTTTTCATCATGCTTAATAGGTTATTCAAAATGTTTCAATTTGTTTTGGCAAACTTGCTTAATAGAGAAGAAAAATAATGGTATTTCCAGATTTTCTTCTAGGTATTTTCACATCAAATTTGTAATGTGCTCTGAGTACCTACAATGGTAGGTATGTCAGAGGAACACATAAGCTTAGTCACTGTACTTAATGACAGAGATTCTGCATGACAACTATTCGCCTTACACTTTAGAAAGGAGATTGTCTTTTGTAATTTCTAAAAGTTCTCTAGCATACCACTGTTTTTCCCACAATTGATCTAGGAGTACAGACACCCACACACAAACACATCTACACAAACACATCTACACAAATAATACACCTTCTGCTGTTACCAACCAAGAGCTGTGCTCCATAAAGCTCAAGGCTTCTTGCTACCAAATTTCCTGAACATTAAGCTCAATTATTTATTGACAAGTAAGACTGTCTGCAATATTTTTAGTGGAAAAGGCAGAATGCAGAATAGTGTGCACAATCCCAATATCCTTTTAAGTTAAAATACTTGTATTCATAGAGCAAATACTGGAATTATATATGTATACACGAACATGTTAATAGTCGATAACCCTAGGCAACATAATTATAGATAATTCCCACATTCCAGTTTATCACTCCTAAAGCCATTCATGACCATCAAGGTACACAACATGTTCTGCCAGCCAGAAAGTCTCAAATACTCACAGTTCTATAGCGGCAACATTTAAAAGTATATAAGAAGGGGTGGTATAAAGAGTCTGTATCTCAATTGTAGTTTGGTGGTTGTACAAAGCTACACATGTGATATATTAGCAGAGAACTGTATACACACATAAACACCAAGGAGTAACTATATACCTGGTGAAATCTGAGTTTCAGGTCCATAACTTATAATCCATATAAGTTATGTGGATTATAATAGTGTCCACTCCCTGGGTTTAACAGTATGCCACACTTTTTTTTTTTTTTTGAGACAGAGTTTCACTCTGTCCCTCAGGCCAAGTGGTATTATAGCTCACAGCAACCTCAAACTCAAGTGATCCTCTTGCCTCAGCCCCACAAGCAGCTTGGACTACAGGCACCTGCCATAACACCTGGCTACTTTTTTTCTATTTTTTCTATTTTTAGTAGAGATGGGATCTCACTCTTGCTCAGGCTGGTGTTGAACTCCTAAACACAGGGGATTCTTCTGCCTCAGCCTTCCAGAGTACTAGGATTATAGCTGCGAGCCACTGCGCTAACCTTGATAGTATACTGCACTTTTATAAGATGTTACCATTGGGGGATGCTGAGTGAAGGGTACAACCCACTGGTGTATGTGTGTTTAACCTCCTATAAATTTATAATTACTTTAAGATAAAAAGCTTCTCAAGAAAACAATAGGCTGCCTTAACAATAATAAAGCATTTTCAAAATATTGCTTTGG
The DNA here is from genome assembly GCA_963574575.1 of Galagoides demidoff. Classification (NCBI taxonomy): domain Eukaryota; kingdom Metazoa; phylum Chordata; class Mammalia; order Primates; family Galagidae; genus Galagoides; species Galagoides demidoff. The sequence continues at coordinate 12,574 of CAUYQV010109142.1, forward strand.
CAAGCCATTTATCATGGGGCACTTATAGTCCCAGCTACTCAGGAGGCTGAGGCAGGAGGATTGCTCAAACCCAAGAGTTTGAGGTTGCTGTGAGCTATGATGCCATAGCACTCCACCCAGGGCAACAGAGTGAGACTCTGTCTCACAAAAGAAAAAGAAATTGCTTGGGAAAATTATCTTCTTGTATATGTTTGCCCCTCTGTAGAGCACTTGGCTTCCAGTATTTGTTACATATGTCTTTATAGAAATGATCTTCCCATTCCTTGCTTCCCCCCGCCCTTCCCAGGAAGTAACATTCTGATTGTGGCTCACGCATCTTCCCTTGAAGCATGTACCTGCCAGCTGCAGGGCCTGTCACCGCAGAACTCCAAGGACTTTGTACAAATGGTCCGAAAGGTAATTCATTTTTGCATATATGGGGCCCATGGTTTCTAGTAGTTTTATGACAGTTCAATGACTAGCTGAGAGTTCAGTTCTTTAAAGCATGTGTTTATGCTGAACTGCGAAGATCCATTTATTGATTCACTCAACTAAGATGTATTGAGTGGTACTCTGTGTAAGGCACTTTATTAGGCTTTGTATAATAGACAAAATGTTTTAGAGCTCATTCCATCTTCTAAGAGCTAAAATTTAAGAAGCAGCTAAGCTTGGCGCCTTGGCTCAAGTGGCTAAGGCGCCAGCCACATATACCTGAGGTGGCGGGTTTGAATCCAGCCCGGGCCCGCCAACAACAATGATGGCTGCAACCAAAAAAAATAGCCAGGCATTGTTGCGGGCACCTGTGGTCCCAGCTACTTGGGAGGCGAAGGTAGGCAGGAGACTCGCTTCAGCCCAGGAGTTGGAGGTTGCTATGAGTTGTGATGCCACTGCACTCTACCCAGGGGGGACAGCTTGAGGCTCTGTCTCAAAATAAATAAATAAATAAGAAGCAGCTAAAAATTATAAGCAAATCGTCTGAATTTCCCTGAGGCACCTTGGATGGGATAAATAAAGCTGGGTCCAGAACATACAACATCTCGAAGCGTAGCTTAAGGACGGGTCCTCACAGGTAGGCCAAGGATTGCAGCAATTTAAAATGACCAGTCTGAAAGGCAAACCCAGGAACAAGGCAGCAAGATAGAAAACCCATGAGGCTGACCCCACATCTGGAGCCTTCGTTTTCATGCCTGTAGGAAAGGCCTTCTGGTCAGCTACCGCCCACACACTTCCTTCAGGCAAGTTAGGGACTTCCTTTCTCTGCCACCAGAGAACCTAGTTCAAACTCAATTGCACTTTTTGTTCTCATTTTTAAAAAGCTTATTTATGCATTTGTCCTTCCCATTAGTCTGGAAGCTTCTGGAGGGCAGAGATTTTTTTTTTTTTTTGGTCTTGTTTATGAATGCAGCTCTAATCACACACACATGCACAAATAAATTTTGAAATTGCCATGACTACTGAAGTTAGGGAGGCCACAGCTTCTGCTTTGAATGTTAACAGATCTGCATTAAAAAAAAAATTAAAACAAATTTTTAAAAATTGAATAATTTTTTGCATACACATATAATTTCAGAAATGTTTGAGCTGCCTTTTTAACTTGACTTGCTATTAAGAATTTACTCTTGGCACCCGAGCAATATATGTATTCTTTTTTCATTTTCTCCTACTTTATTAAGCAGTAGTCTATAAACAATTATTTAATTGCACTAGAAGAGTTCCTCTAGGATGTAATGGGTCCTTCTGATGAATCCTCTTGCAATGTAATTACCCTTCCCTCTAATTTATCAGTTTTACCCATTTCATTTTTTGTATTGATTATTGAATGGAATGCATTTCTACAAATTCCCTATTCATTTCTGACTATAATTCTTTAGGGCCACCGAAGTATCTTTGTGTCTGGGTGAGAGTTGACACATTAAACCTCATCTTCTATTTCCCCTTTCTTTGCTACTCTTCAGATCCCATACCTGGGATTTTGTTCCTGTGAAGAATTAGGAGAGACTGGAATATGGCAGCTGACAGACCCACCCATCCTTCCTCTGACCCATGGACCAACTGGGGGCTTCAACTGGAGAGAAACCTTGCTCCAAGAATGAACCACAGGGGTGAATGAGAAGAAAAGGCCTTTTGGAGACGTGTCTTTTGTTGTGTTTAGTAACAGTGCTGAACAGCTCAGAATACTTTAGCATATTTCCTTTCACGCTTAAAGTTCTCATGACTGGAGTGTGTAAATGAGAAAAGATTTGATTCAGAGGGGAAAAAAAGGTTCTCTCCAGACTCTTGCCTAGCTAACAAGGCTTTCAAGAATTGTCTTCCTAAATCGGGGCACCCGCTGCAGCAGAAGACATCTTCTTCCTTCCACCTATGCATAGCTAAGAAGCCTCACTCCTCCCAGAGGGAGCTACCGGCCTACTATAAGGGCTGCAAGAAGAAAGATTATGCTCAGAATCTAGCTGGGGGAGCACTGAGCTGCCAGTTTGAGAATGGAGTTTTCTTCTGAACTCCATTTTCCAGTTAGGCAAAGCCACGCTGAGGAATCCTTGTAAAGTTATTAGAGAATATGCTCTGAAGAGAATTGTTCGTAAACATCAGAGTCCACCCTCAGTAGAGCCCCTACTCCAGTGTCACTGGCTCAAGACACCTGCTTGAGGATGCTAACATTTGCCCTGGTCTCACCACATTTTCTCTAAAGTAGCTGGCCCTTCTTGCTACAGCCTGTCGCCTTTGCTTCTGTCTGTGAAATGGGGAGACAAAGCACTTTTGGACATTCAGGAGGAGGATAAATGTGTGAAGCATCAATCAGAGAACTTGAAAAATAGAAAAGGACTTGGAGTGACCCATATGGTAGCCTACCGAGCCACCACACTTCTGAATCACCATCATTTGCTTCTCTTGGCCCCTAGATTCTAGACCATGTTAACTAGTTAAGGACTTGGACCTTGGGAAGGGATGTATGTTAGATATGTTATTTGCGTTACCAAGAAGCTTGTTTGTGCAATATGGTCATCTTTACAAACCACATCAAGGGTCAGGTGGTTGTACACTCACAGTACATGGCAACCGTAACAGAACACCCACAAACACATTTATACCAGGGATGTCTGATGAAGTCAGGGAACTAATGTAATTGATGATAGTCATGACTGCTCTGCTACTTGTGCTATCATTTTTTGCTTGTTTTTCTACTGTAATTTAAAGTATATAGGTAGGGCTATTTGAGGAAATTTGGAAAGCCACATCCTGTGGTTTCTGAGTACATCTACTTCCTGCATTTAGAGGGAGTTTATTTAAAAGAAAAATAAATGACAATCAAACCAAAACATCAGTTATCAATGTCTGTTTAACTGTGTGACTTGTAGACTGTTGATGGCCACAGACAATGGTCTGGAATGATATAGTTCACTTTATAGAACATGTGTGCAAAGGGAAATCCCAGCCGCTAGAACATTAGTTAATGTAAGACAGACCTATATGTGTTGTAGCAATATGGAATAAATTTCAGAACCCAGAGGCATAAAACATGTATGCTTAAAAATTGGAACTTGATGACCCCTGGAAAGAAGAGGAAGTGAAAGGATGGTGGCCATATATGTTAATTAGAAAAAGGAGGATGGTTGTATTTTTTTAAGCTACTTACAGAAATATGACATGAATTTTACACTTTAAAAAACAGATCGTGGTTTCTTTTAGCATTGCACAAACAGCGATCTACTTTCTGGTTATGGAAATAATCCTGTACTGACCTGTTTATATAAATGCTGTAGGCTTGAGATGTTGGGTCAGGGGGAATCGTTCCCATCAGAGATCTTAAAAGTCACATTACAGCTAATGTAATGTGGCTACCATTCATTCTTCTGGTATTTGAAATGAAGTAACTCTACTGTTTAATTAGCTCTGTAATCTATATTAGATACATTGCAAATTTTTGCGGGCTCTCAGTGCTGGGAATAATGCTTGAACACCTCACATCAGATCCACGTAGCCATGTGTTCTGGGAAATATCAGAACTTGTAGAAAACAGAGCCCAGGCAGGACAAGCTATCTGCTCTGTCTCTCCCAGTTGTCTCAGTCCTGTGACAATCTGGTAAATTGGTCTGACTATGCTACAATTCATAGTCCTTAGTCCAATATGGACACAACATGTGAGCAAAAGGAGGCAGAGATCTGAAATAATTTTCTGAGTAATTTATGGAAAACTTTTGAGTGCAAGAGTTTATTCCTTAACTTTACTTATCCAAAATGTTTATTGAAATGGCCCAAATGATTGGGATTCCCATGAAATTCTCATGGCATATTTACCTGTAAGAAAAACCAACCTTGGACTGCAACTGAGAATTTCTTTGGAAATCATGTTGAATCTATGCATCATAAAAGAAAGAGACAGCAGCATTACACGATTTCACATCATCCAAATGTACTCAGTTGATATTACAACCTGAAGTTGAGGCTGGCTCTTTTTGATCTAAGCTGATGCTAAATAGAACAAATGATGTGTGGCGAGTGGGAGGGGGAAAGAAGAACAAGGAAGGAAGGAAATGCCAGATTAGAATGAAATGGTTTCTTATATAGAGAAATTTTTTTTAATGTGGAAAACTGTCGGAAGTAAACTAGGTGTCTATGAAAGAGTTTCCTACTTCAAAAGTATGCTGCATGGATCTGTTAAGTATTATTCATAGATAGGGCTGTGCTTTCCATGATTTGAAAATACCACATCCATTCTTCCTATTCCTCTGTGGACTAGAATAATTGGCCCATTTTAATGCGTAAGCTGGGGGGTTCAGTTTCCCAGGCTCTCTTCCCCATTACTGCACTGGTAGCTAGGAGCTGACTGCTTCACCCCAGTACGGAGTTCAGATGACAGTGTTTCCCATTATATTTAGATTCCTAGAATCTGAATGGCTGGTTAAATGGCCATCTGATGGCTGAAAGAGGGGGTATTTTTCACCCTGTATTGAAAGGCTTGGAGGAGTTTCTACTTTTTATTTTAATTATACTTTAACCAAAGAATTATTTTAAAGTAAGCTTATATTTGAAAGATGATTTTGCAAAAAAATAAAAACTGTATCTTTGAAGCCATGTCGGTTTGTGATTATCATTGTTGACAATTTACTTGTCCACAGTATTTGGAGGGCATCTAGATTGTCTTCCCATTGTGCTCAGCATTACCATAAATGTATCTTTTCCACTCAGCTAGCTGTATTCGTATGAAAATGAAGTCTCTCATTTCAATTACTTAATGTCACTGGGAACTCACTGAACAGCTACAGTTAAGAGAAGTTCCTATCTTGTGGCCTTTGTGGAAAGGCTTGCCTGTGTGGTAAAAGGAAGGCATTTCTCCGTTACCTAGGCACTCTGCAATTCCAGCATTTAATTTAAAAGCAGTGATGAATTGCTCTTTTGAAATTACTCTAAGTAATGCATGTGTTAGAATACAGATGAACCTTCGTTTAATTTTCACAGGCTTCAGCACAGTCAACAGTACCGAATCTGCACGAGCTTAGATAATGAGGTGTAGGGTTATTTGCATTTAAATTGTAATCCAGTACACGTGTGAGTAAGAAGAGGCACTAGTCTAATAAGGCTGTCTTTGGGGAGAGAGGAGACTGGTGGAGGAGGAGAGTGGGGAAAAGAGCGAATTAACATCTATTTAGGTTAATGTTCACTTTACAAAGGTGATGAGGGGTATTTTGAAAGCAGATGCTTTTCATTTTTAAACATAGGATTAAAATTGGATTGGCTTCTCTTTTATACTGCAATGTATTGAATTTTCCTAGGAAAGTGACTGGCTCAACTGAAAATTCTAGGGATGGGAGGAAAAACATTATCTCTAAATGAAGAGGAAAACTTGATTTTTAAATACGTATAGCATTAGGTTTGGTGTATGTAGGTTTAAAATTATAGTGATGAGTAGTCAAACTTAATATACAATTGGTTCTTACCACTGAGCTGCTATTACACAAAAATCGGAATTTTGCAGCTGTTCAACTACTGGTGGACTCTGTTCCAGACAGATATGAATAAGGGGAAATGTATCCTGCTTCTTTGATTGCCACTCAAGATGGGAACAGCATCGCAAGGCTTTTGGGTTACGCATAGATCATTCTACGCCTGCTATTTTGGAGAGATATGTAGGTTTCTTTTTCATTTATAAAGCTGTTGTATCATTTTTCTGTTTGTGATTCAGGTGTATTTATTTGAAAAAAACGTTTGTAATTATAAGAAAGAAAACCATACCTAACTGTGTTGCCAAACTCCTTGTAAACTATCTGTGACTTGTGTGCTTTTCTGGCTGAGAGTTCCCTCCTCTTGATGCAGCTATGGCTCCATTGTAATTAGTTCATTCCCTTCCAGGAGCATCTCCATTTAAATCATTCATAAATGATTTAATAAAGAGAAATTGTGTTCTTAGTTGATCCAGAGCAATCTCATGTTAAGTTCTGTGTGGTTTCTATTCCTATCATGCTTTCAGATGTTATTTTGGTCATTATTATTTTGTAAATGTCCGTTCAGAGTGTGATTCTTCTTTCAGAGGGCACGAGGGCACTTGCTGCTGCTAGAAGGGGGAGATGCTCGGGCAGCACTGTGGGTCTCTGGTCCCTCTAATCAGGCATCAAGACTCTGAACTGCTCAAACCTGGAAGGTGAAAATCCACCCAGAAGAGGAAAAGCAACCTCAAAACTGTCTTCATGCCCTCTGCACAACCTGTAGATGGCACAAAATATTGTTACCAAAAGTTCAGTACTTGGCCCAAGGCCTAATCAGTGAGAAGGAAGAATGGGGACAGGTTGTTTGAGGAAAATAAGAGACACTTATTAATTTGCCAGCAAATGAGGAGGGGATCAGACTAGCATCTTGAAAGACCACCTTTAAGCAGAAATACAGGACTTTTTAAAGGGAGGTTTTCAGAGGTTGGGCTCAGGTCTAGGTGACCAATGTCACCTTTGTGGCCTTGGGCTACTGTTGTTTAACTGTAGTTGGTGGTTTTGGTCAACTTTGTCTCTGGGGAAGACAATCTGATGACCTCCAATTTTGTTGAGCTATCACCTGTGGTTTAAAATACTAGAAAACAAAGAACAAAGCAAATTTTTTCTGCCCCTTTAATTAATGACCTCAGGCAGAAATGCAGGTTTTAGTTCCCTAAAAGTGTGAGTGGTTTAAAGAGACAACTCACATAAAATGTTCTGCCCTTTTCCAGATCTTTACCTGTGTCACATCTTTCCTTCCACCTCTGAGACCCCTATGGCAAAAGACAGATTAACCGGAGAAAGGCGTGCAATTGATGTAGGTTTTACACGACACGGGAACCTTCATAAGGAAATAAAGACTTGAAAAAACAAACTTAAACCTGAATATTTTTATACAAAGCCTGATGAAGAATGGATATTGTAGGGTTAGAGAGAAACTTTCCCTGGGCCCTCAGAAGGTTCACTGAAAAACCAACTCACAGATAGCAGGTGCATTCATTGGAGAAATGGCCTACAATTTTACTTCTTCCAATGGTGACTCAATCCAATAAGCCCTTGCACAGAAAGCCCAGGTGTAATTTTCCAGGTTTAGAATAAGTTTTTAGCCATATAAGCAAGAGGTTTCCCAGAGAACGTATAAAGGAGGCAGCCCCCATGATCCCAGAGGTAGCAGAGACTCCTGTTGCCACAGAAAATTAAGCATGGTCTTTACACATGTGGTGTTTCCAGCATCTTACAACTTTGTGTGGGGCCACCAATCACAGACTCTTTAATCTGTGACACCCTTTAGGGATTGGACTTTCCCCGGGCTGACGAGGCAACAAGGGTTGAGACCACAAAAGTCGCACAGAATGGGACCTTTTAAGACTCTCCTAAGAGCTTGACACACACAGAATGAAGAAGGTACTGCTCACATGTCCCTCAGACTTCCAGTCTTTTCAAACTGACCACCTGGCATGACCTCTAAAAAGTACCCACAGACCAAGAGAGAGTGCTCCCACTTGGTCACAAATCAAGCTCTCAAGGACACAAAACAAGATACGAGAGAATCTCATCAGGTTTTTATTTTGGGGACCCACAGCAAATAGATACTAGTTAGTCTGAACCGCAAAACTCCTACAGGGTTGACATGAACAGTGGGCTCCTGGGGCTTTCAGGCCCATATTCAACCCTGTGGTGCACTTCTTCATGACAGAACAACACAAAAAGGCACAGACAGACTTGGCACTCATAGTTCAGTGGGTAGGGCGCCAGCCACATACACCGAGGCTGGTGGGTTCGAATCCAGCCTGGGCCTGCTAAACAACAATAAAAACTACAACAAAAAAATACCCAGGCATTGTGGTGGGCGCCTGTAGTCCCAGCTACTTGGGAAGCTGAGGCAAGAAAATTGCTTAAGCCCAAGAGTTGGAGGTTGCTGTGAGTTGTGACACCACAGCACTCTACTGAGGGTGACATAATGAGACTCTGTCTCAAAAAAAAAAAGACACAGACAAATGGAAAACAACAAAAAAAGACTTCTGAAAGGAAAATCATGGAACAACAAGAATATTCATACCAAAAACTACTCCAGAGTAGCTGCACCCAGAACTCTTCACACAAATCTGGAACTAGTCACACAAATTCTTTCCTCCCATGAACAAAGATTTGGGAGAAGAAAAAGAAATAATGATTTTTCCTGTCTGCTTGACCAGATTACAGGAGAGAGAAAGACTGGGAACCTGGCTGGTAAGAAATTCTTACCCTTCTTCTGGCTGGTTAGATCCTAGATTTCCTTCAGTGAAACTTTCAGAAGAACAGGATGGCTTTGGGGATCCAGCTCACAACCCCAAAACTGTAGGGCACAAGTCCTCCGAAGTTTCACTGAAAAATCAGCTCATAAGGGGAGGATTAATTAGAGAAAAGGTATACAGAATATATATGAGAGCATCAGAGTGATTACCCACTGTCTGATGGCATGCAGAAACTTCCCTAAACTAAAACAAAATCTTAAGGCTTTCCCCCAGCAGCTAACTGACTGTACCCCATCTAGGCCAAGGGCCTAAATCAGCGTTATGGTAGTAAGTTAGGTTACACACGGAGAGCCAAGACAGTTATGGGAGGAAGAGGCTTGCCTAGCAAAGGTGGTCTTGTTAAGCTAAGAGAGGATACCAGGAAAAAGTAAGGTCTAAGAGAATAGAGGTCTTTCAAAGCAGTCTGAGCCATGGCAAGACCCCATCTCTACCAAAAATAGAAAAACTAGTTGGGTGCTATGGTGGGGGCCTATAGTTCTAGCTACTAGGGAGGCTGAGGGAAGATCTCTTGAGCCCAAGAGTTTGAGGTTGCTGTGAGCTATGATGCTACAGCACTCTACCTAGGGGGTTGGGGGGAGAGAGAAAGAGAGAGAAAGAGAGAGAAAGGAAGAAAGAAAGGAAAGAAAGAAAGAAAATGGTCTTAAGTTTCTTAACATTGAAGATGTTATCTATGGAAGCAATTAATGGAAGTTATAGGACCTTCTGCCAAAAGGCTATAGGCAACTCTCAAGATTGAAAAAGCTATAAATGAGTGGGCTGTGGGGCTAGAGCTAGTTAATGCTTAGTTGTGTTTTTCAAGGCTTATGTCCTTGTTAAAAATCTCAGCAACTTTGTTTTAATTAATTTTATAAGGATGATTTTACCTTTGCTGGCTGACAGCCATCTCGAAATATTTCAAACTGTATTTGGGAGTAAAATATTTTTACTTCCTTCAACAGTCATGCAGAAACACAATAGGGTAAAGAGTAAGATCTGATAGTAATAAGCTGAGGGAAACTTTAGCAGGCCTGTCTGTTCAGTTTCTTCTTGGTGTCCCTCTGTCACCAGACAAAGAGGGTTTGATCACCTGTTACTATTAGCCAATACACAGAGACAGGGATAGGTCTACCAAACTTTGTCAGAAGGCCAGCAATTCTGAAGAATAGTGAGAGTAGCCTCTCCAAGACTGTTTTGTTCTTACATTTCAAAAGCCGCATTTTTACTTTTATTTTTATTTTATTTTTGTCACCCTCAATAGAGTGCCACAGTGCCATAGCTCACAGTGACCTCCAACTCTTGGGCTCAAGTGATTCTCTTCCTTCAGCCTCCCGAGTAGCTAGGATTACAGGCACGTGCCACAACACCCAGCTATTTTTAGAGACAAGGTCTCCATTTGGCTCAGCCTGGTCTCAAACTCCTGATCTCAGGCAATCCACCTGCCTTAGCCTCCCAAGGTGCTGGGATTACAGGTGTTAGTCCCTGCACTCAGCCCAATATCCAAAACCACACTTTCATACATAAAGGTTAAAAGCAAAAACCATGTTAACCCTTATCTTAAAGAACATTGTTGGCATAACCCATGACCCATAATAAACAATAACCAGAATTACCCATGACCTACAACATTTCTGATTCAAAAGTTCATCTTCTGAATCAATAGCCCTAAACTACTCAAGATATACACTTTTAGATTATAGATGAATTTACAAAACAACAAGAATGAGGAGACATGAGGTGAAGGTCATGTAGGATATAAACCGGCCAGACCATGTGTGTCATCTCAGCCCTTGACCGACTGACCACATCTTATTCTCACTGCATGGGCTCTCAGCTCTGTCTTCAGAGATAAGGATGTTCCTTTCCTCTGGGTGTAGGGAGGGCATCTCTCCTGTGAGGGTCTGATGACCTGCATCTGGGGAAGGTCAGAAGATCCTTCTTAGGATTTATAAATGCTTCAGGGGAGGGGGAGGAGGTCAGAGAGACCTTCCTGCTCCTACTGTTTTCTCAAATTCCCTCATCCTAAAATATTCCATATGCATGGGGTGCCATTTTAGGGGCAGCGTCCCCGGAGCCCCATTGGAACATTCCTCCCTTACCACTACCAACCTCTAGGGGGCGTACTAGGAATGAAAGATAGAGTGAGAGTGTGGGGAAATGCAGCTCAAATTAGGCACTACTATGAAAAGCCATAGAACCCACTTTTTAAGTGATTGTATGTTCAGCTAATAAGGTTTTAAAAATAAGTCTTGAATGCAAATTTGTACCCAGGACATGAATGCAGATTTTCATGGACACAAAAAATCTACTACTCTGGAAGGCTTTACTTCCTGAGCAAACGTAACAGCTAATGTTCCTGTCTGACAAAAGACCAGGCTATGTTTAGCTGTCTGGCTGGCTCTCAGCTGTTCTCTGCTTGACACATCCCCAAACTCATTTCCTTTATTTATTATTATTATTATTATTTGCCCTTTTGTGATGTATGTAAAGGCTATTTGTACATCCAGAGAGAATGAGTCAGAACACTTGGAATTTGTTTAAGCTTAATTCAGCAAAATGTCTATTTGGATTTTTTTTTAAACGCTGTTCGAGGACCAAAAAATAATTTTTCTCCTGAAGAAAGAGAACACTTCATTTCTCCAGAAATAAACATGTGAAACCCAGATGGCTTGCTCTTGCTATGAAAAGAGGTAGGGGCTTGGTGGGGAGTGATTAGGGATTAAAAGGTGCTACAGGGAAGTAGGAGAAAAGCCTGGCCTCCTAGATAAGAAAGTTAAAAGGGGCCCCGAAGCAACAATGAGTTTCAGGGACCTTGTGACTCAATACCAGACGTGTGCTCCACAAAATCCAGTTTCCAGCTTATGACACAAAATGGGGCAATGGTGCACACAACAAATGTCACAAACATGACAACATGAATAGAGACCACCCCTCAACTGTTGGGAAAATAGCAGGTAGCAATTAATGCTAAAAAGAGAAGGAAAATGGGCACATGTGGCAAAAAAGGTAATTTGTTACCAAGGAGAAGACAAGAATACCTAAAGACCTAAGGGGACCAAGTAAAAGCTTTATAGATAAGTACAGGAAGAGCTAAGATAAGATTCTTACACCTGAATGCTGCCTTTGTGTGCTACTGCCTCTTAACAACCTTTCTAGAAAAGTCTATGCTTATCTACATTTTACTTTAAATAAACTATACTCTTTTTCTTTGCTTTAAAAAAA
>CAUYQV010109144.1:0-42086 GCA_963574575.1 Galagoides demidoff
CTTGGGAGGCGGAGGCAGGAGACTCGCTTGAGCCCAGGAGTTGGAGGTTGCTATGAGCTGTGATGCCATGGCCCTCTACCCAGGGGGATAGCTTGAGGCTCCATCTCAAAAAAACAAAATAACAACAACAACAAAAAGATAGAACCTCAAGCTGTCACCCTGTGTAGAGTGCCGTGGCATTATAGCTCACAGCAACCTCCAACTCCTGGGCTCAAGTGAATCTCCTGCCTCTGACTCCCAAGTAGCTGGGACTGGACCACAGGCACCCACCACAACACCCAGCTATTTTTTGGTTGTAGCCATCATTGTTGTTTGGTGGGCCCAGGCTGGATTTGAACCCGCCAGCTCAGGTGTATATGGCTGGCACCTTAGCCAATTGAGCCACAGCACCAAGCCCCATCTACTTTTTTATTCCCCTCATCCTTTCTCCTCTCCCTTCTCCCTTTCTCATTTCTTCTGTCTTCCCTTCTGTTTTCATTTCTGTCCCTTTCTTCTCCCTTCTGTTAACCTCCCTCTTCCTCCTTTCCCCCCATTTCCCAAATGTTCAGCTCCTCTCAGAGAAGAACATGGGTGTGCAGGTCCCTGAGAGTCCCTCAGGGGCATTGTGACATACATAAATGCCAGGCTTCATGCTCTCCTGTATAATATTTATATCCAGGTAGAATAAAATTTCAATATATGTAAAAATTAACCTTGAAGTAAAAGAAACCCACCCCAAAATGCAGCCAGTGGGAGGGAAGGTTGTGGAAGGTAGAAGAACAGTGGGTTTGTGGCTAACGGTGGCCCCAGGAGATGTTGGGTTTCTCTAACCTGAAGTGATCTCAAGAGTCTGAGGAGCCAGGTAGTCTTTTTGTAATTTTGCTGTGATCTAGATTTGAATAATGCAGCCAGGAGTGAGAAGCTCTGAAAGATGGTCTCTGACACGGTGGCTTACTTTTTTTCTCTCATCCGAAAGTCCCTGAAGGGGGTCACTTAGCTTCAATCGCTTATACTTTAGGAAGTGACAAACTTGACTAATTTCTCCAAATTTGGGGAGGAGCTAAATTCCCAAACTCAGAGCCTCCTGGCCAGTGGCATTTCCTCCTTACTTATAACCGGCTTCTCTAAGTGACTGCCCTCAAGTCTGGTTTGAGGTGTGGTGGGTCTTTCAAGGGACACTAAACTCCCTGAGAGTGTGAACTCTTCCTGCATTCCTCATCTGTAACCCCAGTGACAAGCACAGTGCCCAGCGCCTGGAAGGTGCTCAGTGAAGATTTGTACATCCTGATCTGTTGCCGAGCAAAGCCTGCTAAGGATGTGAAAGTCTCCTCGGTGACGCTCTGCTTACTGGTTCCAGGGAAGAGGAGAGTGAAGGGAGGGAGGTGCTGGTTCTGGAGGGCCCACCATGTGGCAAATACCACAGTAGGGATCAACACAGGCTGATGTATTCTTCATCTCCATTCTACAATCAAGGAATTATAATTCCCATCAGTTACTGATGAGGAAATGGAAGTTCAGAGCGGTTATGAAACTTGCCCCGTGTCACACAGGAGAACTGAGATTTGGACTCCTCTTCTTCTCAACACTTTAAACTCCATCCATAAGTATAAAAAGAATGCCAAAATCAATTACTTAGAAAAGACGTGGCTAAAATGTAGGAGGCACTCACTGTGTGTGGCAAGCACGAGGGCTTGGTGAACAGTGAGTGGTTTGGGATAAAGGTTGCAAAGGATGAAGGGGTGGGGGGACATGGATAATGATGGTGATGGGGCTGGAACAAGCTCTGAAAGGTATAATCCACCAGGCTAAAGAACATGGGCTTTAGCCTGTGGGGGTTGAGAAATAGCAAATGGATTTTATTCAAAAAAGAACAGAATCAGACTCCTATTTAGAGAGAACACCAGCAGCAGTGTGGAGGGCAGAGGGCAGCAGGCCAGCAAGGAGTCAGGAAGAGTAGTTAAGATGCCACTGAAGGTGAGAGAAACAGATGAAGGCAAAGGGATGGCTGTAGGACCTGAGCACTTGGCAGGTACTGAGCTGGATACATTCTGGTGATCACTCATTGGATATTCAGAGCAACCTGATGGAGTTAATACTACTATCATCACCGTTTTCCAAATGAGAAAACTGAGGCATAGAAAAGTACCAAGCTTCCCAATCATCCTAGAACAAGTCCTAAAAAGATGCTCCCTCTTGCTCACACCCGTGCAGCTCATGTCTGTAAGATTCTCTTACAGTTTTCCACCCATGAATGGCAGAACTGGGATGGAGCCTACATATCCTAGACCCAACGCTGACACTCCTAACTGCTCCACCATAGGTATTTGTTATGTCGTTTACGAAATCACATGGGATCTTAGGTGCCCAGGGAGGAGAGGGAGAGATCTTTGATCACAGAGGCCTCCTCTCTCCCCCCCTCACTCCCATCCAGATGCTCCACCCTTCCTGTGCCATGTGCTTGAACATCTCCAGTGAAAAGGGCCTCCTCCATACTGGCCCATATTCTCTCACTGGTATTAGGAGAATTTTATTCTTTTTGTTGAGCCCTTGGCTCACCGCTTCTGTTGCTTTTTTCTGAGCCTCTCTTGGCCCTTCTTCCACTGAATAGCACCTGAGGGTGTGAACTGTAGCAACTGGTGCAATCTGGGACAAAGTCCACCAGGGATTTCAGGGAGTGTTCTTTGCATGAAAAAACATCACGAGGTGGCTAGGGCCATGCTAATTGGCTGCATTTGAACTACAACAACATTCAAACCCAAAAAGACAATTAAAGCTGAAAATGATCAGCTGGGATTAAAAGGATTCAAAGGGTAATTGCTTTATAACAAGCTATGTTGCTCCAAGTAGCAGGAAGGCTTGACGAAACTGGAATTAATTATATTAGAATACTTGCTTATTTTTATACAGTCTTTTAAAAATCATTTGTATTTGGCCAGCTCGTGTCTTTCCCCAAGTACTCGTGGGTTTGGTTAACTGCCGTGGATTTATTTGCCAACTGCAATTACTCCAGTTCTTGGAAACTATGGAGGCACAAAAACATACTCACCATTTATCAGTGTGATAAATCCTTTTATTGCCTTTGTAATAATGATGCCTAACTTTGTATAGTGATTATAACGTTTTCAAAATGCCTCCGCCTCTGTTATCTCAGTTTGTCTTCACAACAAGCCGATGAGATGGTTAAGGGCTGGAGTTCCCATTTGGAGATGTTAAAGGCAGAGAGAAGTGATCCAGGTAGCAGGTTCACCTAAGTGCTCACACCAGAACCCAGAGCGCCTGTCTCTCACCTGGGGTGTTTGTTCTAGTAGACTAAAAAAAGGCATCGTGTTTGCTAATTAGGCAGGGCTGATCACTGCCCACATGAATGGGAGAAACCTATTCTGGGAGTTTAAGCGGAAGGTGAAACTCATTAATAAATTAGCCATTTAAACTGAAAAAAGTGAAAGAGCTCAATCATTGGTCAGATAGGAAAGGTGCTGCCTGAGATGGGGTGTGGTAAGAAGGCTGGACTTTGGAGTCAGCAGTCTTGGGCTCACATACTGTCTCTTCCCCTTCATGGTTCCGTATCTGTCAAGTGACATCTGGACATGTTAGTTTCCTTTACTGTATAGTGGGCTTAACAATGACCTTCCCTGGGGTTATGGTTAAGGTCAAATGAAACATTTCAAGTACTAGACCCAGACAAGGGAGAGAGACTCTGGTCACAGCAATTTTCTGTCTGGGAGAGGCCTCCTCTCTCCCCACCTCACTCCCATCCAACATTAATTGATGTGATATTCTAAAGACCAGCCAGCCACCTGTGCAGTTTGCTGCTTGTAGGTCTGCACTCCCTATACTTTAAGGTGTACTTAAATGGATGCTTTTCCAATTATAATAGAACAACTTACTGTGATTTCAAAATTTAGGAACAGAAGGTAGAACACAACATAAACTTGAAGTGAATCAACCACCTTAAACCAAACCCTAAGAGAAATGCCATCTACTTTTGATAGCTATGCAATTTCTAGCTTGTGTGACAACACTGCCCAGCTTGGCCTGCCCTAATATTTGTTCTGGGACTGCAGTTTTCAAAACAATACCAGCTCTTGAATATAAAGCCACAGTATATAGAAAGGGCACTTCCAGATTTTTCAGTCTAGTAAAGACTATTTTTGTGCAGTGCACTGTGAAATAGAGAGTATTATTCTAGGCATTGCAGGTGTGCAAAATGAATATTAATAGACGTTAGCTTGTCTACAAACAGATGCTTAGAATCTAGGGGGGGAAAGAAGATACACACACATACGGTATATATTATATTTACTTCTTTCCAGCCTTTTTTTCTTTTTTTTGAGACAGTCTCAAGCTGCTGCCCTGGGTAGAGTACTGTGGTGTCATAGCTCACAGCAACCTCCAACTCTTGGGCTTAAGTGATTCTCTTGCCTCAGCCTCCCAACTATCTGGGATTACAGGTGCCTGCCATAACTCCTGGCTTTTCTTTGGTTGTAGTTGTTGTTGTTTGGCAGGCCCAGGCTGGATTCGAACCCACCAGCTCTAGTGTATGTGGTTGGTGCCTTAGCCACTTGAGCTACAGGCATTGAACCCAACCTTTTTTTTTCTTCTTGTGCCAGGAACCAGGCTGAGTTGATGTATATATTATTACTTGCTCACACAAGAGTACTGTTGGCTCTTATCCCCAGTTCATTGTGTAGAAACTGACATTCAGACAACTTTTTTTTTATTTTATTTTTTTCCTTTGTTTTTTATTGAATGGTAACTATGTACATTAATGCACTTCTAGGGTACAGTGTGGGGTTTTCACACACAATCTGAAATACTTCCATCAAACTGGTTAACATAGCCTTCCTGTCATTTTCTTAGTTATTGTTTTAAAATGTTCACATTCTTCTCTTAGAAAGATTCACTTGTACCCTTGTAAGATAAACCTCAGAAGTGATCCCTCCAATCCCCCTCCCATTCAGACAATTTAAAGGTCTTTCCAAAGACAATCCAATTCATCTGCCTCCAAAGACCACACTGTAACCACCCTTCTAGGCAGTACTTCCAAACCCAAAATCTGGGTTCATGGTTGCAAAATATCACCAATCCAGAGGCACAAGAGGATGTTTTACAAACATCCTAGAATGTTTACAAAAGAAGTCGCCTTGAAGGAAAGGTAAATGGAATGACAAGAGATGGAAGTGACAGCCTGAGTTTGAATCTTGGATCCATTACTTATTAGCTGCAAATTGTTGAGCCTCCCTGGAGCTCCATGTCCACATCGCCATGAAGGAGGAAGGAGAGGCCTTATCTGAAGGCACCTAGCACAGAGCACAGCCAGAGACCGGCCAGTATATGGTGCCTTCATCCTGCTTCTCATTTGACAACTGGCCACGGCTTCCTTCGACTCCAAGCCTCCCACCTTCCATCCTTGGCCCCAGGCTCCCCCAAGCCACTACCCCAGCCTCTATAGATTGCAATGAAAGGTTTCCTGCTCTGAGTCCTGCTGGCCTCTGGCTTTTCTCCTCTGATCCCTGGTGCCCTCCTGGTTTAGGAGAGATTCCTCACATCCACATCCTTGCATGGTCACTGATTCAGCCCAGCTGCCTGCCTTGATGCTGGCTCTTAGACCACGGGAGCGTGTTTACATTTCACAAATCTGTTTGAATTCCTGGCATCAGAGACACGGAGCTTCAGCTGAACCTCCCGCAGCCCGGCTCCGGCTCACTTCTCCATTATATGCCGCTGTGGTCAGAAAGTTTCTCCTTAAGCTGAGCTGCAACCTGGCAGGACAACTCTGAGCGGAAGAACTCAGACTGGCCTGGCGCCCAAGTGCCTGGATTCAGAACCACGTAGGAATAGATACTGAGCTTGTTTCCAAACAAGAGAAATTACCAGCTTATAGGTGTGAACATCTTCAGGGTAACTAGGTGCCATCAAATGGCTCCCAAACTTGTTGCAATAATTCACAGTCCCAATAGAATCTATGAAAATTCCATTTCATCCTGATCCATTCATTCAGTTTTGGTGTGGTCTGACTTTGTAAAATCTCATCATGTGAAATGATAGATAATATAGTTTTAATTTGTATTTCCCAGATTATTAGTAAAGGCAAACATCTATGTATGTGGTTTTTGACAAATTGCATTTCCTCTAAAGTGAATCATTTTGCCCTGTTTTTTGGTTCATCTTTTGATAGGGTTGTATATTGTTTTCTTATTGTTTAGAAGGTATTTATATATCTGGATATATGTGTCTATGTATGTAAATGATTATATGCCCTGTCAATTCTATGCATTGTAATTTTTTTCTACTTTATGTACTATCTTCTTATGTAGTATATGAAATCTTTGGAAGAAGTCGTTACAGGTAGTTGTCAAATGTACTGTCTTTTTTTCTTTATAGTCTGTACTTTTTATATGAGTCTTACCACCTGAGATTGTGCACCAGTAATAACCAGGAAGCAGAGGCAGTAACCGGGGCAGGAATAAGTGGAGGCTGAGACATAGGAAAATTCTGGCAGAAGTTCCCTTCAAGGGTAGCGGTTAGCTGTTCTTTTTTTTTTTTTTTCAACTTTTAATTTGGAAACACAATGGGACCTCCATAGTCAACCTCCTCCCTACATTGCCCACCTCCTTACATTGACATAATTTTCATGGACTAGACATGCACCCTATGTATGTGTCAGAAAGGTAGGCCTAGTTCCTTATGTTGACCTCCTCCGTATATTGACCAGTTGGGTACAGTACCTTGGGGGGTCAGTTTACAGAGGTTCTACTGTAATTGTAGACACACAGCAAGTTGCAAACTAATATACAGGGTGCTTCCCAAGACCAAACACCCTGATTTTTCCAACAGTAACATCTTGTGTAGTTAGAGCACAATATTATCACAGCCAGGTAACTATGCGTGTGGTTACCTTTGGTAGCCAGGCTACCAAAGAGTCGATTTAAGTCCACAGTTTAAAAAAATTGTATGTATAATATGCAAACCAGAATGAACACAGGCTTTGTAATCTGGTGCACCTGGCTTTGTCACAGAGCACATCCCATCACAGCACAACTTCGAGTCACCTTGCCGAGCCTAGCTGATGAAAGGGCAGGGCGGGGGGACAGTGCCTGCAGGAACGAGCAGCATTGTACAGTGGCCAGCAAGTGCCCGGTGAGTGGGAGCTACTGTAATTGAGGTTTTCTCCTCTGACACCAACCTCATTACCCTGATTTTCTTTCACATGAGTAGAAATCATGAATGCCTTGGTCCCTACTTGTCATCTCAGCTGTCATCTCACCATTTTTTTTTAAATTGCAAATTGACAATTTATAATCGTATAAATTTATGGGATATAAAGTGATGTTATGATTTATGAGTACAGTGTGGAATAATTAAATCAAGCTAGTTAACACATCCATCACTTCAAGAACATACCATTTTTATGTGGTGAGAACATGTGAAATGCACTCTTTTAGCAATTTTGAAATGTACGATACTCTATTACTAGCTACAGATGATCCTCTGGTTCGACTTACAGGGTTTTGATGGTTCTAGAGGGCCATGCATTTAGCAGAAGCCTGCCTCTGAGAACCTGTACAACTATTCTGGTTTTCATTTTCCCTGCAGTATTTAGGAATTCACGTAAGAGTCTTGACACTTTTTTTACAGATGGGCTTTGAGTTAGATTATTTTACCCAACCGTAGGCTACTCTACATGTTCTGAGCATATTGAAAGTGGGCTGGACACTAACTGTGATGTTCAGTGGGTTAGGTTTGTTAAATGCATTATTCACTTACACTATTTTGTACTCACCATGGGTTTATCAGGATAGAGTCTCACCTTAAATTGAGGAGGATCTATATACACGTATTCACCTTGCTGTGCAATAGAACCCCCAAATCCACATTCCTAACTGGAGTTTTAGACCCTTTGATCCCCATGTTTCCATCTCCCTTCTGCTGCAGCCAACTCTTCATTTCCTTTTTGTCCTCTTCTCCACTGCGTTCTGCAGCCAGAGTGATAACCGCAGTGGGGGCCTCAGAGCATTAGCGGGGATCTCACATCTCTTCTTTGTGTCTCACACATTTTCTGTTTCATCTGCAGCTTGCTAGGGAAGCTGCTGGTCCCTGCTGGCTGGCTGGGCAAATCCCCCCGTGCCATCGCCGACCCTGGCGCACACCCAGGGCTCCTGATCT
Source organism: Galagoides demidoff (assembly GCA_963574575.1). Classification (NCBI taxonomy): domain Eukaryota; kingdom Metazoa; phylum Chordata; class Mammalia; order Primates; family Galagidae; genus Galagoides; species Galagoides demidoff. The sequence goes on from CAUYQV010109144.1 coordinate 8,146, forward strand.
GAGCAGAGGGAGCTGGGCTGGGGGAGCAGCTATTCTGGGAAACAAACGCTCTGGCATCTCATTAGCATAATCTCAGGAATTAATGGCTTGATTGATGTTCTACGTCTCCCTGCAGTTTTCTATAAATGATAATGTATTAAAACGAGGTGGAGGAAAGAAAACATGACACGACATATATTATGTAGGTGTTTGCAGAGAAGCTGACACACAAACACGCACAATTTATCAACAGGCATTTTTTGCATGGCGTTCTGAGCTCCAAGCCTCCAAGATGTGGAATTAATTTCATAGCAGGTGATTCTAGACTATTTCACATGGGCCATCTGTCGCTTCTTCATTTACCTCTCTGCTGTTACAATAATTAATCATTTCAGGGACGGACTTGGCCCAGTAAAGTCTACCCTAGCTGAGAGCTCTATAAGAGGGGATAGCATTGGATTATTTGCTTTAAAATCGTGTATTTCTATGAAGCAGGTATGTTCAAATTTTTTTCTCATTCAACTTTATCTGCTAATGCCAGTGGCTCAAGAGCTGGGGTCTACTTCGTAGAGCGTTAGATTGTGGTTGCTGAAACTGTTCATATTCTTTATGTGCAGTTGAAGAAACCACATTTATAGTGGTTACTTGAATTACCTAGGCTCACACAGACAATCCAAGAGGACCAGAAACCAGGCCTCTCAACCCTTTATGCCTTACTCATCCTTTTGGTCCTTCATCTGAAGTGGTTCTTCCATAGAAGAAAAGGGAAGTCACCAGAAATAAGAAAGGAGCCCTAAAAATTCTAGAGGTGTCTTAGCATGGTGAATTTGAAACACACATTGAATCCTTCTAGAATTAAAATTCTAGGCAGCTGTAAGGTAGAATCAGTGCCAGAGAAAATGAAGACATGAGTCTTTGGTCTACCACGCTTGATGAGAACGGGGAAGAGAGGAAATCCCAGGCTGCTTCCTTGACTGAGACATATTCACCTGCATTTATTGATTAATTGATTACTGACACAAATGTGGATTGATGAATCAGTTCATACTGGGAGAGGTGCTAGTGACACAATGGTAAAAGCTGTGTATTTGTGGAACTGATAATTTAGTGGCAGGACATAAAATGAAGACGTAAACAACTACAAATTAAAATAAGTGTGACAAAAGGAACAAATACAAAACAGAGGGAGAGAAGGTCTGGTGGCATTGCTCCTGTGTGTGAGTAGGGGTATAGATAGGATAGTCACAGGGTCCCCTTTGACCCTGAAGGGTTGGTGGGTGCTGAGCATGTTACAGGAGGAGGACAGGGGTCCCAGGCAGCGGGTGTCAATGACCCTGGGATGGGAAGGATGACCTGCAGCACAGGAATAGAGTGGGGGTGGGGGACTGGCAAGGAAGGGCAGGAGAGAAAAATGGGTTGCAGATTGTCCTTGTCCTTTCCTCCAAATAATACTGATGAGTCTGAATGTCAGCACTGGGAAGTCACTGGGAAGATTTTAACAGGGGAGGGATAGAGATCAATGTACATTTTATTATCCTCATTTCACAGATGAGGACCCTGAGGTGCAGAGAAAAAGTGAAACTTAACTGAAGGCCACACAGTGGTAGGCAGGGTAGGTGGACATCCAATCTGGCTCTCGCTAACTTCAGAGTCCAGCGCTCCAAGCCCAGGCTCAGCACACTGTGGCCTCTCATCCAAGCCCAGACTTCTGCCTGTGTTTGTGTAAACAAAGTGTGATTGGAGCACAGCCACGGCCAGTCATGTATGCCTCATCAGTGGCTGGTTTCCCACTACAAAGCCAGAATAAGTAGTTGTGACAGGCAGTGTGTAGCCTGTAGAGCTCAAAATATTTATGATCTGGCCCTTTAGAGAGAAAGTTTGCTGGGCCTGGTACCAGCTGGGGAGCCTCAGGCATGGAGGAATCATGTCTTCTTTCTCCTGGGATTCCCACAGAGCCACTCAGTGACCAGTATGTAGCTGGTATCCACTCAGCATCTGCTGAATAAATAAAGAACGGTGGGTCCACAGAACCCAGAAATTAAAGGGCCAGAGATTGGGTGGGTGGGATCAGTACATGGTACAAAACACAGGTGGGTGAGTACCAACTCTGCCTAGTGAACAGCAGCAGGTGGCCTGGCTTGGCCAGAAACTGGAGCAGAAGGGAGGAGCAGGATGTTCGCTTGGGGGTTGATTTAGAAGAAGCTTGAATGCCATCATCATGAAGTGCCCAAGACCTTTAAGGGGCTGAGTTAGCACTCACAGAGGTAGTGGAAGAGGCCTGCTTTTCCAAGATGAAGATTGTAATTGGTTATTGATGTCCTATTTGTATGCTAATGATGTCCAATAAAATAGCTAAACCATAATTAACGCTCCAGCTTTCCCCCTCTCTGTCTTAAAGAAATAATAATAATAAAAAAAGAGCCCACGGAAAGGTCAATGGATCTCATGCAATAAATTATTAAATAATGGGAAACACAGGAAATAAGTTTCCAAGCTATAATCTTTTCAGGTTTTATTAACTATCATTTACTATAAGCGCTGACAATGTTTACGTTTTGCTTCTGCCGTCTGCCAGTTCCAGAAATGTTTGGAATCAGAGTCAGTGTTGAGTGGACAAATATATTGTTTGCCGGAATTCATCTGTTCAGAAATCAAGACAGGCTTACCTCTGTGATCTGTGCTCTTTGTGTCAACGTCAGTCAAATTCTGTGGCAGCTCATGGGCAGACCTCTTGTGACATGGAAACCACAGTGAACAATGCTGTGATGCCAGTTACATTTAGTTGACAATGACAAAAATATACCAGCACCCTTTGTAAAAATTAGAACTAGTATTCCAAATTCTGCCAGAGGGAAGACAAGTAAGGAAAGTGCATGACATCAGGGTGCCCGTGAACTTGGGCTCTGGGGTCAGGCTATCTGGGTTTGAATCACAGCTTGACTTGTTAGTACTGTGTTTCCCTGAAAATAAGACACTGTCTTATATTTATTTTTTCTCAAGAAGGCACACTAGGGATTATTTTCAGGGGATGTCTTATTTTTATTAAGTATAATACAACAATCTACATTTATTCAAATAGAGTTCAGTCATCTTCTTCTGGAACCTGACAGGGGGAGCCAACCTTGTTCGTGGAGCTGGCACTAGTGATGTGAACTCCTTTCCCCTACCTGTTTGCAGGTGTGCAATAGGATGCCTGCGACCGTGGTTACCACATGCACACCTGCACAAGTGCAAACAGCTTGGAAAAAGGAGCTGTGGCAGATAAAAGATATTCCAGTCTTCCTTGCCGCTCTGCGCCTAAATGCATGCATCTGCAAGGGTATCTGCATAGCGACGCCCATCACTTGGTCTTATGATCGGGCTAGGGCTTATATTTAACAAATGCATAGAAATCCTGCTAGGGCTTATTTTACGGGTAGGTCTTATTTTCGGGGAAACACAGTAGCTGTGAGCTTTGTATTTAGCTCTTCTGTACCTCATTTTACTCAAATAGGAAATAGGAACCTCAGTGATACTTACTGTGTAGAGTTGTGAAAACTAAATAGGAAAATGCGTATTAAATTCCCGGCATTGCGTCTGGCGCACAGTAAGTGTTCAGTGAGTGCTTAAAATGCTCGAGGGCAATGAGGCCGAATATATCAGTAAACTTGTTAGCTTTAATTTTTCTCTTCAATTATCCATCAATTCTTTGGTAGTTTACCTAGGTCTGTATTGTGTGTTTGGAGAAGATGCTAAAAGAACATCAGCTGAAGTCATCCTGGCTGTTAAAGCATTTACAATTCTTGGTGATGAATCAAGTCAAAATCCTCTGAGACAACCAGAGGAAAACCCACATACTATTTGATAGAACTCACTTGTTCACTGATTGAATTCCTACTATGTATTAGGGACTAGGTTGGGTTCTGGTGACAAAGAAGTGAGTCAGAAGAATGTAGGTCACAGCCCAGTTGGGTCTACAGACAAAATGTTTAATAAAGGGCAGTAGGGTCAACATTGGAGGTGTTTCCCCAAGAAGAGAATATGCACTTGAGTTTTGGATTTTAGTCCTGGTTCTACTAATGATAGGACTTCAACAAACTTCTGTTTTTTTTTTAGAGACAGAGTCTCATTTTATCACCCTCGGTAGAGTGGTATGGCATCGCAGCTCACAGCAACTTTCAGCTCTTGGGCTTAGGCAATTCTCTTGCCTCAGCCTCCGGAGTACCTAGGACTACAGGCACCCACCACAGTACCTAGCTATTTTTTGTTGCAGTTTGGCAGGGCTGGGTTCGAACCCACCACCCTTGGTATATGGCGTCAGTGCCCTACTCACTGAGCCATAGGCACCGCCCCAAACTTCTGGTCTTAATTTCTCATGTTATGTTTGAGGCCAACATAGATGTTTGCCTGAGGACTTAACTCACTACGAATGAGTAGAATGTATACAGAATCCTTATTTCACAACCAAATGATCAATGAGCCACTTCTAAAAAATACATTTAAATGATGAAAGTCACATAGGCATGTTATATCACAAACAATCCTAGCATTTTAAAGTAATATCTCTAATTCTTTTAGTTTTTCTTCCTGTCTTTTTTCCCTCACCATGTTTTAAAGTGCAAATTTAGCTGTAATTCCAATGCAATTTCACAAGTGTGCACAGCCAAATATTTATCACAATACTCAATTCAGAACATACGCTCTTCATTGCTTCATGCCCATAGAGTTTCGTGTCCTTGTGTTCTCCATTTTGAATTCACTAATAAACATTTTGATGGTGCTGCTCAGTTTTATACTTTTAGTATCTTCATTGCTGTTGTCGAATGTATGAGCTATCTGGTTCGATATTCTGTCATGGTTTACAGTCCTGCTTACATCCAACCATGTATGCTTTTCCAAAAATAAAGGAACTGAAGGAGTAAACAGAGTCCAAAAGGTGAAATCTTAGATGTCATTGAGCTCTTCTCTTGGTATTGGCTGTGACAAAGAATACGTCAGAAAAGTGAAGCTGAGTATTTCCTTCACAGGGGCTGAGGCCCATACCACCACCCTGCCCACTCTGATGGTCCTGGCTGCTGACTGCACTGGTCTCTTCAAACAGTATTGATGTTTTGGCAGTATTGCTTTATCTTTCCTCTGTTTTTTGGCTTCAGTATTCTCAAACAAACTCTAGACATCATATTTGCATGATTTGTAGTGGCATCTAATATTATACATTACACCAAGTAGATTCTGCTCATAGAACTCTTTCATTATTGGACAACAATGATTCCAAGTGGATTTCTTTCAGTTTGAAGCTTATTGATATTTGATGAAGGTTAATATGGGAAATCTTTCTCTTTCTCTCACAAGATCTAAGTATTTTTTTTTTTTTTTTTGGTTAGGGCTGGGTTTGAACCCGCCACCTCTGGTATATGGGGCCGGCGCCCTACTCCTTTGAGCCACAGGTGCTGCCCCTCTCACAAGATCTGACTCAAATAAGAGAGAGGTGCTAGGGTCGGATGTTTGAAGAGTAAGGTATTAGTGATTCAAATCTCCTAATTTTGTTTCTCTGAATTGAATTGCACATCCCTTCTTGTTGAGTGCAGAATAAACCAAGCCTCTCCAAAGGCCATACGGAGAAAGGAAATGAGTCCAACATGTGTACGAGCACTTTTCTTTGGCTTCTTTTCCTAAATCCACCCATCAGCCAATTTCTTCCCTTCCCGTCAGGGCAGGGGAGAGAGGAGAGGATTCTATATCTTCTTGGATGTAGAATTTCCCTTCATTAAAAGAGAACAGAAGGCTGGGAGATAAATGGCTCTCCTTACAAAGCTTTTGGATTAATCCCCAGATGGAGGATTCCTGAGTCAAAGGGGAAAACACATTTTTATGGCATGATGCCAAATTATTTCCTAAAAGAGCTGATGTCTGTGTACTCCTACCAACCATGAATGAAGTTGCCCAAGTTCTGAACTGGCCAAATTGTATAAATACTTAGCGAAGAGTATTTAGCCTAATTATATTTCAAGAAGCCAATTGAGTAGAATTGTCAACTGTTCTCTGGTAGAGATTGCCAAAACCCACCTAATCAAATTGGGTATTTGCATTCTTTATACAGAAAGTGGGGGCTGTCTGAGCTGAATCAGGCACCAGTGGGAAAGCATGAGATTACTGACTTTGTTTAAATCTAACTGCAATTTACCTGTGGGAGCAGCACTGAAAGGTGACATTTGTCTTAGTGAGTTTCCCATTCATTTCCGGAGCTGGAGTTCATCAGTCATGCAGCTCAAGTGCATGATACATGCAGATGAATATTTATTGTGGATGATGGAGTATCCTTCTGGCAACATAATGCACTTCATTCACTGGAAAAGGGAATTTAAACGGATTCATGATAGACTACTTGTGTGACTAGAGGAGCCTTTTACCTCCCTTCAGGAGAAATCCGTGGAGAATCCACCATTTTGATGCAGGGGAAACCCACTTAGGTAGTGTCCGTGTGTAGATTGGGTTTAAAACATCATGACCCCCTAAATTTAGTTAGGTGACTTTTGTTTGGAAAATAGTCGTTATATCAAAAATAATTCATTAATGGCTGATGAAATAAACAGCTATATGCCTGAGTTCAACCAATAATTTTGAAGCATGTGGGTTGTTCAAGTGCAATCTGTTTGGATGTTTTTAAGTTCACATGTGGAGATGCAAATTTGGCCTGATTCACAGAGTTTCTATGCATTAGGAAAGGATCTTAAAATAAAACACACATTTTCAACATTGATATGACATTGGAGGCTAAGTGCTTCTTTCTTAGAAAATGTAAGATCAAAGACAATGAAATGACGGGAAAAAAATATACTCTGAGCATCATTTTTTTCTTTTTTAATTTAGAAGCCACTCCTTTCCCCAGGAGAGCTGAGCAGAGAAATCACTAGAAAAATAGCTTCTTTGTGCCCATTAAGGTACCTTTTGTTTTCTTTTGATGACCGATGGGAATCTTGTTCATTAAAATTGTATAGATTCTTCCCCTTTCCACCCACTGTTTATTTACACATAAAAAATAGATGATTTCAAGGATTCAAACATTGTGCTTGTTAAGGCTGCTGAAAATCTCCATGCAAACAGTTATTCAAGGAGTTTCCTAAAATATACTACAGGGTATTCAAGCGGGTACATTTGGGGAAATGTGCACACGGCCAGATATCTGAGGGAAAGCAGAGTTACAACTAGCCTTTCTTGCTTTGTTTTAACAAAAGAGGACCACCCTGTCTTCCCAGCCTCTGGACACATGGCTTTTCCATTACATGCTGAATGGAAGTTGCAGGAAGCACAGAGAGTATGGGTGACTGAAACCGAAAGCACGGCCATGGAGGAAGATTAAACTCAACTTGACCTCCGCGGCTGATGGACAAACGATGATTAGAAAGAGGATATGCATATCTAAATTGCATTCTATCTCTATTACAGTCTAACGCCGTTACTAAAATTGCTGTTTGATAATTCGTCAATGTGAAAATGCATTCACTTATCTCTAGCTATGCAAACAATCATTGATTCGGCCCCTCATTGTGAGACTTGCCAAATTATTATGGGCAGATGGTCAGACCATTGAATTAGGGTGGGATCCAAATCACCTCTGTCTTTCTTCTCTATCTCCATTTTTCTTCTCGTTTTCCTGTCTCCCTAATAAATATTTATTGCTATATAGTTCACATGGTCTCATTCCTGGCTGTACCACTTGCTTCCTGGTCATCTTGACCAAGTCACTTAAAATCTTGGAACCTTTGTTTCTCCTCCATAAAATGGGAGTGAAATCTGCCCTGCTTGATTCACAGACCTGTTGAGAAGCATAAAAGTCAAAACACTTTGAACGGGGTAAAATTCTGTAGAAACATAAAGGTCTAAACCCTACTTGGGCTCTGGTACTCATTGATGGATTCCCTGAGCACTCACTCTGCACTAGGCACTGGGCTGGGTTCAAGGGATATGAAGATAAATAAAATTCACCCATTGTGCTTCACAGTCTTTCATCAGGGGATACAGGGGTGGTTTTGAGAAGAACATTTCATACTGATGAAAGAGCATGTGTGAGGTCCAGAGACAGGGTGGTGATTGGCAACTATGAAGTCATTTTTCTCCCCTCCGCACCCTTGCTCTTCCACTCTAGCCCCTGAGCCACTGTAGTCCTTATGACCTGGGACACTCTGGGGGGGGAGGTCCCCATGATCTTAGAGGATGCTGTTGCTTCTGTAGTTATGAGATCGTCATGCAATTGCTGCTCAATGACTTGGAAGGATGTTAGTCCTCTCTTCTGTTTGTCCCTTTTGCTGTTGATTTGATGCTTTTGTGACAAAGAGGTGATGTGGCAGGCTTTCAGATCATAGATTTACTTGGTCCTTGGGCAAGAGAGGCACCTGTGACACCTGAGACTTCCCAGCCGAAGCTCTCCTTGACCCTTGGACACAGTTCTTTGCAGCATAACAAGCAGGAGTGGAGCCCAACAGGCTGGTGTTGAATCATAGAGTGGACCCTCATCATCTGTGTGATCCAGAGCAAGTGACTCAAATTCTTCAAACCGTGACTTCCTTACTTAGCAAATGTAATAATAACAGCTGAAATCTCTTGGGGATGCTGGGTGAAAAATAGACTTGAATTGCTCAGCTCAGGCCTCTGCATGTAAGAATAACTTAGTAAACACTTCTGTTTTAGGGATTACTTGTCTTCTGGACTTTGAAAGAATTATCAGGGGGGAGAAAGAAAAATCATCCCATCTTCCCTCAGGGGTACCACTTGCTTCTTTCAGAGGAAGAATTTGAGAGAGAGAAAGAGAGAGGTTCCAGCTGTTATACCAGCTGCTGCAAATTAAGTTTTCCTGCAAGTGTTTCTGTGCCTCTTGCCAGCAGGTGTTTAGGCTGTATTCCAGGATGTGTGGTCTATCAGGCCTGCCTTCCAGCTGGGCAGTCTGTGCTGTGCTGCAGTAACAAATAGCCCCCTAATCTTAGTGTTTCATAACCACAAAGGCTGATTTCTTACAGCTGCTCCCTGTCCCTGGGGGGTTGGCAGGCATGCTCAGATCATTTTGGTCAGTCAGGGATCTTGCTGATAGAAGCCCCATCCTGACACATGAATTTCAAGGTAAGAAAAGGTAAAATGGTAATTCTTGCCCTGGCTCTTTCTTAAACATTTTTTTGATTATTTTTAATTAATACAATTTTTAACTGATGAATCCTAATTGTACACATTTTATAGGCTACGATGTAATTTTTGATCTATGTACACAATCTGGAATTATTAAATCAAGCTAATTAACGTATCTATCCCCTTGCTTAACTATCATTTTCTATGGTGAGACATTTGAAATTCACCCTCTTGGTTATTTTGAAATATATGACCCATTATTATTGGCTATAGTAAGTAATGTGTCAAGTTCCGTACATGACCTTGCTAATCCACACCGAAACCTTACATGATAGGGGTCATTTTCTTTATTTCAAAGATGAGGAAACAAACACGGAGGGCTAGATTTGTCCAGGGTCAGACACGTAATGAATAGTAGAGCTGACATTTGACCTTAGGCCTGTCAAGACTCCCTAACACAGTGGAATTGTAAGGATGTTACAATTACTTATCTGCCTGTCTTGCCTACCAACTGGAGGATGCATTGAAACCTGAGTTTGTGTTTTATTCTCCATTTAGTTCCAATGCCTAGCATAGTGTCTGGCACAGGAAAAGTGCTCAAGAGGGGTTTGTTGAATGACTGAATGATTAGTTGTGGCCAAAAATGGGGGCAACAAAAGTCATCAGGGGCATTGGGCAAGGAAGGCCGAGGGGGAAACTCTTTGGAATTGCTTTGTCTAAGGCTAACAGAGACCTTGACATAGAAAGCCCAAAGCAATAGAAGGGCATTGGATCATCTCACTTAATAGGGGGTTTGACAGTCAATGGACTGAAAAGTTCAGAGTCAGAAAATCTTCCTCTTTTAGGTCAGCATCTTTCCCTCACTGCAAACATCACATCCAATGACCACCTCCTGGAAATTCAAATCTCTTGGCTCAGACATACGTCTGGAAAGATAGAGAGCACAGCTGGACATGCAGATATGGTTCCCTCGTTCCATACCTTTAGGGAAGCATCACAAACTTTCTGTGAGCCCTTAGCACTAATGTTGTCTTGTGTGATATCTTATTTTTGAGTAAATGTAAGTAAACAAACCTCAACAATTATTTCAGGACATAACCTAGTCCTGTGACCTCAGGCAAACTACTCAATGTCTTTGGGCTTCAGATGATTTTATTCCTCTTTAAATAGGAGGGTGGACCCTGTAGCTCCCTCCTAGTATTGATGTTGCCCACATTTTCCAATATGGACATGAAGACTGAGTTTCCCAGATTCTCCTGTTACTAGACATAGATGTGTGCCAATTTCAGGCCAGTGGGTCCTCAGAAGAAGAGTCACAAGGCAGTTCTGGGAACCTTCCCTTACTCTCAGCTCCCTTGCAGCCTTTGTTCCTCCTCCATCCTGATCCAGGAATGTGGATACTACTGTCTTGGGTCATGAAGTTGAAGCCACAAATAGTGGGCAACATGGAGCCTGGATCCTTGATGCCATGAAGTACTCTGTCATCTCTGGACCACTGACCAGTCTTATTTGATAGAGAAGTACCATTGTCTTGTGTAGGTCATGCTTGTTTTAGGGATTTCTATTACTCACAGCTGACTCTCATTCTAAATAATAGACTATATTGTGTCTTAAACTTGCCCCGTCACCAGTACCATCTGAGGCGTTTATTTAAAATAAGTTCCCAGGCCCCTCCCTGGAACATGCCTGGTAAGTAGGTTGAGTATAGAGCCCAGGAACCTATATTTTTAACAGCTGCTCTAAAGTGATCCTTATTATTAAACAAGTTTGGTAAACACTGAGCCAGACAATGTCTCATGTCCCCCACCTTAATCTGTTACATGTTTGTTTATGTATGGTACAAGTTGCTTATTTTTCAAGTACTACCCTCCCTACCACCAGCAAGGCAAGTATTTGAGAGGACCCAAGTGTGGGGATGGAGAGATGCTGGAGGAAGCTTTCTGCTGAGGTCCAGCTGAGAGGACATGAGGCCTGGAACTCAGGTCAGAAAATCCAGGGAAGGAAAAGAGCACTCTCACACATCAGCTGGGGGTTCTGGATATAAAGGGAGACTCTAGATGATTCCCAGGTATCTGCCTTAGGTGGTTGGGCAGAATGGTGCCCTTCCCAAGACAGCAAAGCAGATGAAGCAGCTGGTTTGGGATGTTCCCAGTTTGGGGGGCCAGGAGGTGGAGCTTTCCAGTTCAGGCTGGGGTTGCAGACACCATATCCCTGGGCAGAACTTGTGGTAGTAGTGCTTAGTTGAGCAATAAGGGTGTCCGTCATCTAAATCTCCTGATATGCCAGGTCATTGAAGATAATGTCCCTTCTGAGTCTAAAAATTTTCCTTTCTTTTTTTTTGGTGGTCATTTTGTTACCCGAATATAAAGACAGACAAAGGAATCAAGTTGATGAATGGGAAGGTTCATTTATTTATTCATTCATCAATGTAGAATGTCAAATGTGTGGTAAAACCTGAAGATAAAATGTTGATAAAGATAAAATGGCTTTCAATGGAGCTTGGAGCGATGGGTGAGTCAGATGAAAAAATAAGTAAAAATAAAGGAAAATCCGAACTATCAGAAAGTCTACAAAGGAAGTAAACTTTGTTTGGGAAGTGCATAGTACAGAAGGATGTGTCCAAAGGATGGAGACAAAAAACATGCACTCCAGCTTTGTAGCTTCTGGCCCATCATAGCTGTAGTTTCCTCATCTGTAAAATGGAGTGGTGATCAACTTCCTCATTTCACAATTACTGTACAGTTTTGGCTAAGTGATGCTGTGCTAACACAAAATATTTATACTTCAGTGGCTCATAAGAAGAAATTTTCTCATTCATGATGCTGTGTCAGCTGAGACTCTATTCCCTGTCCTCTTCTCTCTGTAAGGAGCAGGTGGCATCTGGTACATTGACATTCATTCTTGTGTCAAAAGAAAAGACTTAATGGCAGAACCACATGCCTCTTATTGCTTCTGCTTGGATGTGGCATAGAGTTCTGCTTACTGACCAGAGAAATTCACGTGGCTCAGTTGGAGGTTTTTGGAAGGGTGAAGCTTCCTTCTCCCACCAAGAGAGCAGCAGGAGAAGGATGGTAGGAAACGCCAACCCTTGTTTTAGAAGACTTTTTACTGAAGTGCAATAAACACGCTCTAAGATTAGAAGAAACCTGGAGTGGTAGAAAATGTTTTGAAAAAATAAGCCAACAATCCACTGAAGAGGATATGTTTGAAGAAATATTTTAAAGACCTTGTATAAGGTTCAAACTCAGACATTAAGAAGTAATTCCCTGTGGATTCTGGTTATTAAATCTTTGTTGGAGACATAACCTGCAAATATCTTCTCCCATGTCTTAACACAATAACTAAAAAAATACCGTGAAGGCTATGTTGACCAGTTTGATGAAAGCATTTTAAATTGTGTGTAAAACCAGCACATTGCACCCCATGATTGCATTAATGTACACAGCTATGATTTAATAAGAATAAAAAGTAATTCTCTGACTCCCCACAGTTCCATATAAGAAACGACTCCAAGTTGGGGCTCAGTGGCCTGAAGGATGTGTCAGTCACCTGTCAGAGAAAGGAGAAGAAAATTCACTCAGGAGTCAAAAAAGTGGAGAAGTGAAGACTGGTGGGCAGAGGGTCAGTGTGGAAGGCTCCAGGCTCTCCACTCTGTGGAGAAGTATGAGGGTGGCTGAGAAATGAAAAAAAAAAAAAAGAACGACTTCTATTAACATCCCCATTTTTACCAATGGGGTAATCAAAGCTCAAATATGTTACTTAACTTGCTCAAGGTCATACAGATAGGATTTGAGCCAGGTTGGCTGATGCAAGACTCTGTTCAGACCCACCAGGCTCTGTAGCCATTCATTGTAGGGCTAGGGTGAAGCTGCCTCACTGTTTGGCTCCTTCTCGGGGTAGATACCCTAGAGCTACTCTGAGACCCAAGCTCGCTCTTTCTCAGGGAACAGCAGAGGAGGCCTGAGGCTTCTTGAGACTTTTTTGACGCTACTTTTCCTAGAAACCAAAGACCTGCTGCCCTAAAGATTCCATGAGTATTTATTAAAAACGGTGAGGATGGCTTCCTATTGCTAATGACCCAGATACAGTCTGCAGAGGGCATGAGGTCATGCTGCTGAAACCAGTCCTCCTTATCTAAGAGGAAGGAGGCGTGCATGGCCTGGGTCCCTTTGGGTCAGAACTTGTGGGAACAGGGCTTCTCTTCCTTCACAAATAGACACAGTGAGAATAGCCGGTCCCCCCAGCAACCTAGGCTTCTAGTGGAGAGCCTGGAGCTTTCCACGCTGATCGCCTACCCACCAGTCTTCACTTCTTCACTTTTTTGGCTCCTGAGTGAATTTTCTTCTCCTTTAAAAGGCAGATTCAGGTACCAGGAGGCCAAGTATATTTACTTGTCCCAGGCAGGTCATTTGCATATGTCACCAGGGTTGACTTGTCTATGATTAAGCAGCTTCTAAGGAATAGCTTGTCAAAACTGTCACTTGTTATTATCTTTGTTTTCCTCCTTCCATTTCACTCTGAACCCGGTGGCCTTTTGTAGGCCGAGAGACACTGTCTTGCTGAGGGAAGGCTAGAATGGCACCAGGAGAATCACAGGCACTCATAAGGTCTGGTAGGAAGACCACTGATTGGATGCAAAGAAACCTCTGGCATGATTATATTTGTTATTCATTGAGTATTTTATTGCGTGAGGCACTGTGTTAAGAACTAAATTTAGCGCTATCACCTTAAATCTTTGCCACAAAGCTGTAGGGTAGATACTGTTTTTCCTATTTTACAGACAAAGGAACTGAGGATTTGAGAGTTTATTCTAATATCTTCAAGACAACCCAGTTAATAACCAACAGGCCCACATTCAAATTCAGACTTGTCTAGCTTCAGAGCCCATCCTCACAACCCTATACAAGGCTGGTCTTCTCTTTCCAATGTTACCATGTTGCCCATAATTATTCTGTGCCCTTTTCCTGTAAGGGGATTGTACATGTCCCCTGCTCTACAATGCTTGCGACTTGCTGGGTCTCCTATAAGAGGGAGGAGGATAAGCCTCTCACTCATTGGTGGACAAGGGGCAGGGAGGTTTGGCCATGTGGCTTGTTTTGGTCAGTGGAGTGTGGGTAGATGGGATATGCACCATGCCCAAGGCTGTGTGTATCTTCGCCAGTTTCTGCCCCTGCCTTGCTCTTTCCCCTGCCAAGAGAGTTGCACAGCCCACACAGAGCTGTTCCTTCGGCCTGCATCCTACAGGAGAAGACAAGTGGAATGGAAGTACAGCGGCTGACCTGCAGCCATTACACGTAGCATGAGATAGAAATAAATGCTTCTTGTTGTTCTAAGATACTGTGATTTTCGTGTTCTTTGTGACTGCACCTAAATTGGAAAATACATTCAAGATACTGTGAACCACACGGCTCATGTGGCTAACAAACATATCAGCGAGATGATCTTGAATATGATTTTCACCTGTTTCACACTGGATGAGTTGGTGAAAATACCTGTGGAGATCAAGTTAAGTAATTAGTTATAAAAGCCATGAAATTTCATGTTAATAGTCATTACCTCAGTTAAGTACTAATCTTGGTGAATTTAGTTCCACTACTTTATAAAGTCCCTGGAGGCAGGGATAATGTTTGTTTTGCTCAAAATTGTGTAGTCCTTATTATTACATATAGTTGATATTTAACCAGTGTTTAATAAATGAATGGATATTAAGAGGGGCTATGCAATAATAAATTGTTCTATGGGTGAATGAAATTTTGACCTGTTGAGTTAAACTGCAGTAGCGATAGATGGTAGAATTTCTCAGAGCCTTTAGTATATTAAAGTGAATTGCAAATCTCCAAGGAGAGGCAGGGACAGTAGGCAGCATTTCACAAAATGATTTGTTCATGGAACTCTTTTCTTCACATACACATCTCACAGGAACACACTCTGGAAAATGCCGGTTTGGGGAATGGGAAACGCAGGTGCTAGTGTCCTGCCTTTTTTTTCCGCCACTTTCTCCCATGGAATAGAGCTCAGATTAGGTCATTGTCTGTAGCTGCCTGGAATTACAATCAGACCTCTAGTTGGCTGGTTGCATTTCTGATCATTTCCTTCTGCGATGAGCTTATGGGCTAGCAATGAGGTTGCTAATTTGCACCTCAATTTCCTATTTCATACAAAGGAAACCTCTTCTCTGCCTGTCTCCTATCTTGGAAGAAAAAACAAAGAAGAATGAGCAATAGATGGAGTTACTTGAGGGCAGGGTTTGTGACTTATTCCTCATGTCCCCAGTGCCTAGTTCACGAGCTGGCACATGGGGAAACGCAACATACTTCTACTGCATGAGTGAACAAGTTCACAGAACAAATCCAGAGTGAGCAGAAGGATCTGGGCGGAGCTGGATTGGTGTGGAGGAAAACCAGCTGCAGCTAATCTAGGAACTCCTCCAAAAATCCAGCCAACTTTCACCTGGGTCTACTCTGGGCAGCAGTTCTGCTGTAGGCCAGGAACCTGTGCCACTTAGGAGGAGAGTTAGCCTTGAGTAAAAAGTCCCAGGGGCTTGGCAGATGTTAGTGGCTTGTCAGCTCCATCCAGTCCCATCTTTTCTTTGCTGCTAACAGAGCTCTCATTTTGTTCACGCTCCTCTGAGGCCATGTCTTCATGGGGGAAAGAAAGAATTGGTCTCAGCCGTCAGGTGGTGTCATTCTCCTCGCCCATGCATACTTTAGGTATGGGCAGGTGGCACTTTTCTGGACCACCTGTATGAGGGGAAAGGAGCTTCAATGAAGGAGTTTTTCCCATCCCTAAAAGAGACTAAGGGACTCTGGGTGGCACGGGAGAATGTGCCAATCTGCAAGGGAAGGTTGTACAAGGCTTCACAAAGGAGGTGGCTTTGGGGTGGAGTTTTGGAGCAGATGGCCTTGACATCCAGGCAGGGTGAGTTCAAAGGCAGGAGATCTGAGAGGCATTGTTTGATTATGGTTTGTTTAGTTTGGCATGACTGAACTGTAAAGGGGACAGATGAGACAGTGACAAAGAAGCAGGAGGAAGTAGGCTGGTCACGAAAGACCCTGGAAGCACGGGCAGGAGGCTTCATAGGGAGGCTTGGGCCTCCGCAGCAGGCAGACCTGACTTTCCTGCATTCACACAGTTGATGGAATATTTACTGAGCGTCTGTCGTGTGGCAGCCACTGAGCGGGAGCTGAGGCTATGGTGCTGAATGCTGGAGTGTAAGCTTCCAAAGTGGTGTGCCCGTGAGACCCTTAGACGCGAGACTGGGGCTGGGCACCCAGGGCACCCACCGATCTGTAGACCCAATGAACAGGACAAATACTTCCTTATTCTCTGGGATGCTGTTGTTGTGGCTGGGGTGGGGGAGGGGAAGCAGGCAGTTAATAACAAATATTGAAACATATCAATAAATATAATTTTAATGAGCATAATTTTATGAACATATTTGAGTACCTTGGAACCAAATTCCATGGCTTCAAGCTCTCTGGGCCTCAGTTTCCTTATTCCTAAGCTGAGAACAATAATTCTTATTTTGCACAGGTTGTTGAGTGGTTAGAAATAACGTATGTAGAATTTGTAGCCCATGGTACATGCAGTATTTTTTTCATTCGGTTTAGGTGAGCCCCTGGGGAGAGTCACTTAGGTGAGCCCACACCGTGCCTTGGCATTCTCCCACACGTCCATTTGTCTAGATCCGCACTAAAGCCAGGGCCCTCAAGTGACACAAGTTGTCTCTTCAGAACTCATTTCGTGACAATACTGGAAATACAAGGTATTATTATATTTCATAATGGAAAAAAAACCCTTTGTGAATTTGATGTATCTCAGAATCGTTCCCTCCTTAGCCCCTGGCAGAAATGAACCAGTACCTAAATATTTATGTCACATACAGTGACGAAATGGATCAACAGATTAAAATGACCATTTAACGGGGGTAAAGAAAACTCAATCTCAGTGGAGCAAATGCAGATGACGGTGGGGGGAGGTGGGGGGCTGGGTTATCTCTTTTTCCATTAAAGTGACTGGTTGGTTTTCATCATACCCACAACTCCAGGGGCTCCTCAGGGGCCAAGCTGGGGGGCTTCAGAGTGGCGAAGCTTTCTTAGACCAAGTTTTTTAGGGTAAATTGTCCCTCCTACATTCAGCCTGAGGCTACTTCCCTGTGTCCTAAATTCCAGTCCATGAAGACCAGCACCAGTGGGAGGCTCCCTGGTGCAGTTAGAGGGCTCTGTGATGGATGAACATTTAGAAAACGGGGACTTGCATGTCCCATGTGCTAAGTGCTTGCTACCTAGAATGTCGAGGCTCATGGAGCTGAAAGGGGAAGTCAATCAACATGTCCTGAACATCATGTACTCCTGTCGTGAATGTGTATGTGCCACGTACTTGGTAATCTTCAGTACACGCATGGTCTCCATGTGCAGATGGGAAAACTGAGGTCTAGATAGTGTAATCAGATTATTCTAGATGAAAGTGGCAAAACTGAACTCTCAAACTTGCCTTTGTTTTTTGCCCTAGGAATCTGAGTGAAGAGATGAACTGTGGGCATCTTTCCCAAAATTTCATTTGAAAACATGTCCAAAATACGTAGGCTTGTGTTAGGTGATTTCTCCGAATCTGGTAGACTCTAGTGCTCCACGTGGGTGAATGTGTTGTCTGCCTCCAGCTCTGTCCCTGGCACCTTGCACTGCACCCAGCGCAGAGGAGGTTCTCAACGCAGTGTGGTGTCTGACGGAAACATGTGCTTCTAAGCTTTTGCTTTAAAGAAGTCACCTATGGCAAAGAAAGCTCTCCAGAAGGGAAGCCTGGGGAAGTAAGAACACCAAGAATGGCCAAAACCTGGAAGAGCATCCAGAGCAAACCCTGATTTGCGACATGAACCTTCCAGTGACTCATCTTAGACCTTCATTTCACAGAGACCACAGGGCAGGAAGTGACAGATGTTCCAGACATCTGGGCCGTGAGTGATCATGCAGATTTTATGGAAAGTATTTGGCTAGTTGTAATAAGTTTCTCCGGCAGACTGATCAGTTGATCTTTTAGTGAAGGTACCGAGTCACAGAGGGAAAGGGAGATTAAGAAGACACCTCCCAAGGATGAACAGGGAATGGTCAAGCCTGGGGCTTGTGTGGCCTGTCTGGTAGGTGAGTGGCATCAGAGGCCCTGCCAAAGGGCTCCAGAGGTGGACACTGGGAAACAGAAGGGACTACACTCCCCAAATGAAAACCTACCATTGATCTTTCCACTGCTTGACCATCAGTAAGGGGAACAGCCACTGTAGCTGGCTAGGGACCTTTTCTTGGATTTAAGTAATCATTATTGGTAGTAATAGCAGCAGCTTTCCATTTACTGAGTACCTACATTGTGAAGATAATTATAGGATGCATCGCACTGTTATCAGGAAAATCGAAAGCATGTAAATTGCTTAGTACAGTCAGCCAGTTCTGCTATAGCCCAACATACATGTTTCCAAAAACCTTTGTGATATGCAAAATCACACAGTAGAAACCACAGGGCTTATGGATTAAGGGAAAAAATATACAAAAGACACACACACATAAATAAAGATAGAGACCTACTAAAATGTCAGCATGGTTTTATATTAAATAGTTAAGAAATGGCCAGGCATGGTGGCTCATGCCTGTGATCCAAGCACTCTGGGAGGTTGAGGCAGGTGGAGTACCTGAGCTCAGGAGATTAAGACCACCCTGAACTAGAGCAAGGCTCCGCTAAAATAGAAAAACTAGCTGGGTGTTGTGGCAAGCCCTTATAGTCCCAGCTACTTGGGATGCTGAGACAAAAGGATCACTTGAGCCTAAGAGTTTGAGGTTGGTATGAACTATGATACCATTGCACCCTAGCCAGGGTGACAGAGTGAGACTCTGTCTCAAAAAACTAAGTTAAGAAATGCATAAGTACTAAAATGAATATAGCACTTTATCTCATTAAGAAAGACCTGAAGTCTGCTTGTGTAAGTGGGTGTCAGCAGGGCTGTAACTTGAGACTTACTGTGAAGCAGTGACAGGAGACTGACTTGACATCAGGTGGGGAGTTGCTGCCCCACATGAGGATGGGTGTGGCTCATAACGCTCATCACTGCGCTTCTGACTGAGGCATCTGGGAGACGAGTGAGCTGCATTCTGGGTGCTCCCATGGAGTCTGGTTTGGCTGGACATACCTAGTGCACCTAGGATTTCTCACAGATGGAATCTTCCATAAGCAAAATTGAAATTTGCATTATGTGCAAATTGTTTTTCAATTATATCACTTGTGCTAGAACAGTTTCATGTCTTCAAAATAAGCAAAACAAGTACAAGCGATTATGTAAGACTCATGGAAAATGCCCCACACACGATCACTATAAATGTTCTGTAGAGAATCTCTCATCCTTACATTAAACCTGATATGGTGAGTATAGATAATTCCATTTTACAGTTGAATAAAGCTGAGGCCCATAGAGGTGAAATCACTCACTGAAGGGCACACGACCACAGAAGGCCGGGAGCTCTATCCACTTCTTTGTGAGTCCCTGGGGGACGAGTCCTCTTACACTTCACTAGGGGACAGTATGCTAGTGGCAGAGAAAGACATGAGATGAGTCCATGTTTCTAGAACACCATCTTTACTAGCTTAAGTTAGTATTTCGTGGAATCCAAATTCACCTGATTTTTAAAGACCAAATTTTGGACCCATTTCTAGTTTGTGCTGCAACCTCAGGGGCTCCATCTGTTCTCCTCTGCTCTTAGAGATAAGGGAGCGGAAAACATTGCAAAGCACTTTAAGTGTACATATGGAAGTAAGTCTCACTGAAGAAAAAGCTGAGGCAGGAGGGCTGAGGGGGTGGGTCAGTTCACATGTGTTGGGTACAGTGCCCATTATCTGGGTGAAGAGCACACTTACCATGGATATCTTCAACTCAATCAGTGCAAAAACAAGGCAAATCATCCGTGCCACCTAATGTTCTGAAATTAAAAAAGAAAAAGCTAGACAAGCTTATCAGTCATATTCTAAAAAAAGAAAGAAAAGAAAGAAAAAAGGAAAAGCAATGTGTTGTCCTATATGCTCCTTCCTGATGTAGAACAAATCCCTGTATTTAGCCACAGGTTGCCTTCCTGGAATGTCCACCATTGTGTCCTTTCATGTCCTTTATTGAGTCGTCTCTTCTCCAGGCTGAACTGACTAGTACATAGCTTATAGTTTGATAATATTCTCCATAAATACGGGGGTTCAGAATTCAGCATACTACCCCAGACATGCCTTAGCAAACCGAGACACAAAGGATCCTGTTTGCTTCTTTGCCTAAGGTGGGATTAACTTTTCTAGCAGATGTCTCACTTTGCTGGGGCATGTTGACCTTGGGGCCAACTAAATCCCTAGACCATTTTCATATGAATTATTGACACCTGGTCTTCCTTCCTCATTCTGAGCTCAAGCATAGATTTACCTGTGTATCCGTTAAAATATCTTCTGGCTGGTTTCAGTCCATCAAAGTTTAATTTCTCCTAACTTTTTTTTTTAATGAAAGACTTCCAACATATACACAACTAGAGAGAATAATTGGGTAAGGAACCTGCATAAACCCATTATCTCCATGAAATTCATTATCTTTTTTTGTGACGATTTTTTTCACTTATGAGATTCTTCCTTCTGCTTCTTTAGTTCTTTTCAAGCAAATCCTACATATTATACTGGTTCATCTGTATTTCATATGCATCTCTAAAGGTAAGGATTCTTTTTTAAAACATGCTTATAAGATCATTATCATACCAAATCAATTAGCAATACTTTCTTAATATTGTCAAATTTTTAGTGTTCAAATGACCTCAATTGTTTTTGTCCCGATTAGGATTCCATATGGATATATCTTTTAAGTCTCTTAATTTATAGACTTCCTCTTCATCTCCTTTTGCCCCTTGAGTTTTTGTGGTTGAGGAAACCAAGTGCTTCTGGTTCGTTGAGTGTCTTAAATCATAAACCTTTCTGATTGTACTTCCGGGAACGTCATTTAACACCTTACTCTGTTAGCTTCCCCTATTTTTTCCTATGTGTTGGCAGTAGAATCCAGGGGCTTGATCAGATTTGGTTTTCATTATTTAATACATATTTTTTATTGTGTAAAAATATGATATACTTGGGTGGCACCTGTGGTTCAAGGAGTAGGGCGCTGGCCCCATAAGCTGGAGGTGGCAGGTTCAAACCCAGCTGCAGCCAAAAAAAAGATATACACACAATTTATCATTTTAACCATTTAAAAATATACATTTCAGTGGCATTAAGTATAATCACATTGTTGTGCAACCATCACCACCATCTATTTTCAGAACTTGTTGATCATTCCAAACAGAACCAGTAAATAATAACTGCCATTCTCCTCTACATCCAGGCCCTGGCAGCCACTGTTCTACTTTCTGTCTCTATGAGTTTGACTAATCAAGGTACCTTTGTGAGTGGACTCACACAGTATATGTCCTTCTGTGTCTGGGTTACACTCAGCATAATGTCCTCAAGGTTCATCTATGTGGGAGCAGGTGTCAGCATTTATACCACATTCTGTTTATCCATTCATCAGGTGATGGACAATTGGGTTATGATTTTGATATTTTGACAATATTTCATCAGAGATATTTTTACTTTTATAAAAAAAAGTGTGTGTATCTCTCTCATTAAGGTCTCTTACATCTTTATTTTATCACTGATTTCCAAAGTTAGAATTTTCTGACCTCTGTATCTTTTGTGCACTCTACATCTCCCTTCTGCCTTCTGTTCTGGTCTCTGCCTCTTTCCTCCAAATGGTTCACCTGCACCTTAGTCAAAAATGCTCCTCCCAGCCTGGGGAAGACCTGGTAGTCTCCCCATCATCTCCTCCCTCTCTCCTCTGGCCGGGGCTGGTTTCTCAGTGAGAACATGAACTGGCTCCCTCATGTCTTGCCACTGCTACTTTCAGGCTATTGCTGCTCCTGGCCCTGTGACACTGCCTTCTCTGTAGAGACCCAGGCCATGCATTGGAATCCTGCACCCTACCTGCTGATGATGTCCCTTCCCCACTATTCCTTGGGGATTTTCCCTTCACCCCATGATTTTTTCATCATGACTGACCTCAGTGTACATGAGAAAGTTGATTGCATGTGGCATCATTGCTTCTTCATCCCTTGACCTTGTCAACCCCAATGACCTTCCTCTCGGCTCTATTTCAACCACCATCCGTGTAGTCATGCTCTCACTCATGTTAGCATCTAAAGGCTCCCTCTCTGAAAGCTCCACGTTTAGGATGTTCAGGTTTGAACTGCCTTCCTCATCCTGCCTCCTTCCAGCTTCTCTCTCTTCTCCCATCTGTCAGTGGCTCCTGTCTCCACGGCTTCCCTTTTAACTGAGGCCACCTGGTGACCATCTGTACCATTCATTGTCTTACCAACATCCTCACTTCTGTTAAGCTCCAACTCTCCTGGCATAAACATCCAGTACAAGATGCCCAGAAATGGCCAATCCCCAAGCCACTCTCCCTATACCCTTGTTTCACGGCACTATTGGGGTGAGCCACACAGCTGTGCTGATTGGGGCTGTCCCTGCACCTCCACTCAGCTGGGCTCTTGCCACCTGACAGTCCTCCTGTGCCCCTTAACAAGCTCCTGCTCTTATTCTACTCTACAAATTATTCCTCAGTTTTCCCATGCTCTATACCCTGTATTTTTCCATTTTGCAAAAGACAGAGTCATTGCTGCTACTGTGATCCTTTATGGTTCTATCATCCCTCTGTATGATTTATCTCCACCTGTGCCCACCTGTACCTCCCTCCTTCATGTTTTAGGGTCACAGACCCTTATCATGTTGGTTTCCATAGCACTCCTAGCATCCTGGACTAAATAGAGTGGCTAATGCCACGGGCAGACCAAAGAACACAAGAGGAGGGAGAAAGACATAGTCCAGATGAATGTTTCAGAAGGGGTGCCTGGCAGAAAAAAGTGGAAGAGGTGTGCAGCCCCTCCCTCAGATGTTCTGAGGGTTTTCTTCGTTTGCCTCTGAGTGTCACACAGTACTTTATCTCTTCTAGCTTCCCTCCAAACCTCAGGGGGAGATTGCTTCACCTCTTGCCTCTTGGGGAAGTTATGAAGTTACGAAGGTAATGTTCACAAAAAGCTTTGCTTTTTGCCCTGCAAATGCCCACACAGAGGCCCTGACCATGATCCTGGTGGGGAAGGTAGACCTGTGTGCCAAGGAGCTATGGGACTTTGTGTTCACACAGGGTTCATGGCACATGAGATGCAGAATTTTCTATCTTCAAGCTGTTGATAGTTTTGAGTCATGACAAACACCCAGAGGGAGGAGACCAGATGGGAGTCTGCTAATACAGTTTCTCTCTTTCTCTGCATAGTTAGAGAGCCTCAGTAAGAGGCTTCTGTGATCATGCTTTTGGTATGTGGGTTTGTTTTATGTGCTATTCTTAATCAATACGATCTTTTGCATTAAAAGGTTTTATTTTTCCACTTCTGTGCCAATAGAAGGACTTCAGGAGTCCTGAAATACAAAGTGACCCAATCTATACCACAACGTTATGGCAGGGGGAACCTTCACTTCCATGGCCTCCCCACGCCCTGCCATCTCCCTCCTGCACTAGAACTATCCTCTAGCTCCGCTTGTGTTCTCCAGCTTCTGTTTGCATCCCTCCCTGCTGGGAAGTTTCCTATCTGAGAAGAAAAGTTCATTTAGCTACTGGACAATAGTTCTCATTGTTAGAAAGTTCTTCTGAGATTATCTAGCTGTGTGATCTTGGGCAAGCCACTTCCCTTATCTGGGCCTCAGATTCCCATATGAAATTGAGGCAGTTGAACAAGGTGACCTGACCTATTTCTGAACTTTTATGTCCTTTAGGTCAATGCCAGTTTATTCTCCTGGTTTCTGAAACCTCCAGAATGCTCCTCGTTTTTATTTACAGGCACCAGTTCCTCCTCCTCATTCTCTTCCTCCTCCATGCAGCATCTAAATATTGATGTTCCTCAAGCTTCTCATGCTGTATTTACCACCCTTCTGTCCTCCACTTTAAGCTGTGGTGATTTTATACATCCCCATAGTTTCAGCTCCTACCCCAAGTCAGGTCTTCAGCCAGCTCCTGTGTCTTCTCTAGACACCTCTATGAGGATGTCTGACAGGCCTTCCAACCTTAACATGCCAATGAGGTTCTGGATCTTCTTTAGTTTTGATTTAGCTTGTAAAATCTCAGGCAATGGCTCAAGCCAGAAGACAGTTTCCTTAACCTTCCACATCAATCCATGAACATAGTCTACTGGCTCACTGACCAAAGATTTCTCTAGCTCTCCACTAGATTTTTTCTCACCTGCCTCAGCCCGGGACTGAGCCACAGCACCTCTTGCCTGGGTATCTGCTAGGACAGCCTTCTGGATTCTGCACCTGTCCCTTCCTCCAGACCATTCTCTGCCATAGAACTAAGATAAAATTAGAATCACACCTCTCTCTGCATAAAGTGCTTTAAAGGCTTCCTGTTGTGCCCAGAACAAAATCCAAAGACCTCACTGTGGCCTATAATTCCTACCTGTCCTCAGCCCACCTTGGTCCTTCTCATCTTTTGGGGTTTAGATAACAATACTTTGAAAATATGCTTTACCTGGCCTTGTGCTTCCCCTCTTTACTAACCATGTGACTTTAGAGAAACAATTTCTCCACTCAGAGCTTCTGTTCTTTTAACATAGAAAGTGAAGATGATAGTATTTATTTAGCAATATTTTGAGGACTAAATAAATTTATTCATTCATTCATATATACTGCATACACATGCACAAAATCAATAAATATTTATAGACTGCTTCCTAGAGGTTGTGGGAGGGAGGTTACAGAGATGAGGACGTATATGCAGAATGCCAGCACAAAGCAAGCGCTTCACAGATGTCTGTTTCCTTAGGTCTGTGTCTCTGCCCCTCAGCCGATCTCTGATAACACTTTGAACTTTTTTCCTGGAGACTTTACGTTTACATTTTTCCAACCAGCTCCAATCACAGCGCAGTAGTATTTGCAGAGGGCCCACTGTCTGTCAAGGCTTCTGTGTACATCATCTAAGACCTTGGTAACAGTCCCATAAGGGAGATATTATCACATCTCGGAGGTGAAGATGAAGCTCTCAGCACTCATAGGCTCTGTCTGCATCCTTTTAACTGGTGACAGACAAGTGTGGATTTGAACTGAATCCAGCTGATTTCAGACCTATTCTACATTCTGTGAGCTATGTTGCCTACCTAAATGCTTTTCAGAAATTAGGGAAAACAAATGTTCCCCATAGACAGTGAACGTTAAGAACAACAAGAGCTGAATGTCATTACAATTAGCTGAACTCATTACTCTGGTTCTCATAACCTGACATTGATTACATCACATTCGTTTCCCATGGCAGTTTTTGAGACCCAGAGAACTTCCTACTCTCGAGATTGTCAACTGATAGTATGGAGGAGGGACCTGAATGGCTGCTGAGGAACTGACCCCACCTTGATGGCTGGGTGGCATTTTACTTGTCATACAACCCCCATGATTCAGTTTCTTCATCTAGAACTCAGGGCTCTGGGTTCTTGCCTTGAACATCTTTCTCAAGGAAGTTGTAAGGATGGAGTTTGTAGAGTGTTTTGTCTTGTCCAGGGTTCCTCTGTCACATTATGTTCATCCTAAAACAGTGATACTGTCCTATTGTGGTCAAAAGTGAGTTACGCCAAATTATCTCTGAGGTTTCTCCCAAGCCTGGGTTTTGTGATTCACACATCTAATCACTGATTGTCTCTTTAAGTTTCCTGTGAACCCCTGGAGAACAAAATGAAGAGGTTACCTCCTAATATTTTTAGTCTATTCTGAAGAATAATAATGATAGTGGCAGGATTTTTTATTTCCCTACTGTGTGCCAAGAACCATGTTTAAATACATAACAAGAATGATCTCACTTAAGGTTTGTAACAATCCTTATTGTATAAATCTGGGAATTGAGGCCCAGAGAGATTCGGTTATACTGTTCATAAGTCATGATCCTGGGACTTCAATCCAGGCAGTCTGATGTCCCCGTCTGGAACTTAAACTTCCAGACTGAGGGAGGGTGGGACAGAGAAGGGGATGAAGAACTCTGCCATAGAGATAATGGGTGAAGCAAGAAAATCAGGGAGGGCTCCACAGAGGAGGTGACAGGTAAGCTGAGTCTTGCAGCATGAATAGGAGTGCTTCAGATGCATAGCGGTGGGCTGGGAAAGGGACGGACAGAAGATGCAGAGGGAGCACCATACAGAAAGGTACAGGAGGCCAAGACTGTACCATGCTTGGGGACCTGAATGAAGTAAAGAAGGCTGAGGTGAGATGGTAGAGAGAGGCAGAGGTGTGCCCTGTGCACCACTGTATGCCAGGCGGAGACAAATTATTCCAAGGAGAGGACAAAGTCAAATTTACTTTTTTTTTCTTAAAAAGAAGAGATACCCAAGTCTTTTAATAATCTTGAAACACCTCAATAAAGAGGTGGTTATCACTGTGCTTATCTTCCAGATGTTCCCCCTTAGAGAAAGTGATACAGATCCTGGTAATTAAACATAATCAGGTTTGAATTCTGCAGCGAGGGACTCATGCCACTGAGTGGTGGATCAGAACTGGGGAGAGCACAGAGATGCTTATGTGGTTCTAAACATGGGGGCCTAGGGCCACATGCTTGGGGGCAGGACTGCTATCCCCAACCCATCATAGGAACAGTATCCTGAGTCCATTCAGCAACTGCACTGGTGATTGGCAGGTGTGATCTTGTGTGAACCCCCTTTCACCACAACTCTGATGAGCCATTCTTATTAGCTCCATTTTACAGATGAAGAAAACTGACATTTGTTCAATGTTTTAACTGCTAGTGAGGAGTGGGGCTGAAAATTAGCCACACACATCTGACGCAAGGCCCCTGTAGCTCCTTCTTACGTTTAATGGTTTTCAGATTTTGGTGTGTATAGTAGACGCTTTGCTCAGCTTGTTCAAAATACCACTTTCATGACCCTGAATGTTGACTCACTAAATTGAGGGCATAGCCTGAGATTCAGCATTTTTAGGACTTGTTGCAGGTGGTTCTGATAAGGGCATTTGGGGGTTATACTTCCAACACTACTGCTATGCTAAATCATTCCCCACCTTCACTAACTCTTCACCAGGAGGAAAACACCAATATTAAACAACAGTGTAAGATTTGAGTAATTCTCCCAGGATGGTGGTGATTTCACAGGCATCAATAATTAACAGCCAGATGGGTGATGATTTCTGGGGGAGGGGTCTATTTGGGCTGGAGTGGCCAGCCAGCCTGACGAATGACCGGTTACAAGCCTCACAGCGGTTCTCAACCTGTGGGTTGTGACCTCTTTGTAGCAATGAAAATATATCACGGCATTAGGAAGGTTGAGAACCACCACGAGTCTAAAAGGTGCATTGCTCATAGGAGTTGTTTCGTGGGGCCATGGTAATTCTGCTTATGTACTATGTTAATCTCCTGTGCTTTAACAAAATTTCCACACA
The DNA here is from genome assembly GCA_963574575.1 of Galagoides demidoff. Classification (NCBI taxonomy): domain Eukaryota; kingdom Metazoa; phylum Chordata; class Mammalia; order Primates; family Galagidae; genus Galagoides; species Galagoides demidoff. The sequence goes on from CAUYQV010109144.1 coordinate 35,731, forward strand.
TTGAGTGGCTTAAAATGACAGAAATTTATTTCTTTCATAGCGCTGAAGATTGGAATTCCCAAATCCAGCTGTCAGCAAGTCCTTGCTCCCTCCAGAAGCACTGGGGGAGAGGCCACCCCTTGCATCTTCCAGCTTCCAGTGGCTTTTGGACACAACTCGTAGGGCTGTGTCTCTCCAGCCTCTGTCACGGGACCTTTCCCTCCATGTGTGTGTCTCTTGGATGAACACTGGCCACTGGATTTCCGGCCCCACCTGATTTTCTCTACAAAGACCCTTTTTGTCAAAGAAGATCACATTCACAGATTCAGGGGATTAGGACATGAATGTATCTTGGTGGGGGGGGGGACCACCATCTTGCACACTCCTTTTTTACAAACTGCATATACAGATACACTTTAGGCATGAGCCTCACAACTGCCCATGAAATGGTCAAGGCAGAAGTTGAAGCCCCATCAGGCAACTGAGGGAAGTGGATGAGGCCTGCAGGGGGCAGTTAGTTAGCAACAAGTCACCTGGCCCAAGCCAGTGTTGGGAGAGGAAGCCTCTGGTTATGGGGCTCATCTTCTGGCTGTGAAGGTGTGAGGAACACAGAGATAAACTTCAGTGAGCCAAAGACCCTCTGGGGAAAGACTGACAATACTCAATTACAGTTGAAGAATTTGTGAACCAGTTGGGAAGTACAGGTGATTTTTTTTTTCCTCCACTGTATTTTAGAAAATCTTTGAAATATCTGCTAATACTTAAAACTAAATAATCTAGATTTTTATACTTGAAAAAAATCAGAATATCTACTTAGTCTGGATCCCTGTTTCCAGGGGGAAAGAGCAGGTGCTGAGTAGCAGCGGCTGCTCCCTGGGGAGGCTGTGTTTAGTTGCCTGTTGCTGTGATTCAAACTACCCCCAAACCTAGTAGCATTAAGTTTGTTTAGTAGCAAACTACCCCAAAACTAGTGGCATAGAGTGGCTATTTCATTGTGCTCACTGATTTCATGGTCAGGAATCTGAAGAGGACACAGGAGGGATAGCTGTCTCCGCCCTGCAGTGTCTGGATCTTGACCTGGAGGACTTTCCGGGGCACTCTCACGGCTGGGGCTAGCAGAGCATTAGCAGGGAGCTCCACTTCCTACACAGCTTCTTCCCTCCCATGTTTGGCTCCTGAGCTGGGAAGACTCCAAGCCTGGGCTCGGCTGGGACTGTTGACCTGAATATTCTGAAAGAGAAAGTTCCTTTCATGTCCCAGCTTCTGAAGCCATGCAACATCATTTCTTCCACATTGGTGGGGGCGTCTCAAGGAATTTGAGGCTCATTTCTTCTTACTCCAAAGTCTCTAAAAAGCATGTGTAAGGTGTTTCTTTTAAATTTGAGCCTCGGTGTAGATGGTTGAGTTAGTTAAACTCTTTAGTTAATTGCACACTGTCATCCTAACACCATCAATCCCTTTAAAGGCCTATTCTCCTCTCCCCACAGGCAAAATCCTAATACATTGACATTTATCCTTCTGTTTGTAGGTGTTCCAGTAAGATATCTAGCTCTTTGTATGTACAGATACAGAATTCAATTTACAAAAATGACATCAGCTCAGAGATCTCATTCTGTTTCTTGTTTTGGACCTAGCCTAGGGTTTTGAGATCCGTCATGCTACTGTACACACGTATGGGCTGTATCTTCTAAAGACTGCTGGCTACTTCGGGAGTGACCACTGGGTCGTTCTGATCCCTTTGCCAATGATGGACATTTTCATTCTCTGCCACCTATTGTGAGAAACCAAGCCACAGGCATTCCCGGGCAGACCTGTGGGAGATGTTCTTTGGGGAACGCCCTCGGGGTGGGGGGCTGGGCCCTACGATGCGTTCCTGTCATCTGTCCCTCTCCGAATGGCTGCAGCATCTTCACTCCCCCAGCACTGTACGGATGTTCCGAAACCTCCGAGTCCCATCAACTCCTGGTGTTTCCTAGCTTCATTGTTGACTCACGTTATTTTCTTTTTTCCTGATTACTTACGAGTTTGAACATTCTTCACGTGCCCATTGCTCTCTCGTGTCCCTTCCTTAGTAAATGACCTCTCATAGCCCTCACCCAGCTTTCAGTTGTGGTTCCCACCTTTTCCTGCAGCCTTACCTTTGCCTTGTGCCAGTCCACACTTCACAACACGCTATTCCTTGCTCCTCCTTAAAGCAGATGAGTTTGCATCCCCCAGAAGAAAGGTTCTGCTGGGAGGGAGCCCAGGTTGCAGCTGGGGCCACCAGGCCAAGGCAAGGAGCAAAGTGTAGTGAGTAAGGATGTGCTCCCGACAGACCTGTGGGAGATAGTCTTTGGGGAACATATTCAGGAGTGGGGGTTTATCTAGAGAGGACAGGTTAGGTTGCCGTGCTGGCTTAAAGACAACAGAAATTCATTCCTTCACAGTTCTGGAGGCCAGAAATTAAAAACTGGTTTCAGAGAGCTGAAATCAAGGTGCTGTGAGGGCTTTGTGGCTTCTGGAGGCTCCTCAGCAGGGGGAGAGCCTTTAGCCCCTGCAGCTTCTGGAGGCATTGTTAGCCTTGCAGCAGCAGCCCTCCAATTTCTGCCTCTGTGGTCACATCACCTGTTCTTCTTCCCTGTGTGTCTGTCCTTCCTTTGCTCCTCTTTTACAAGGACACTTGTGATGGCAGTGGGGGCTCACCTGGATAATCCAGAGCTTCAGAATCCTTCACTTAATCACATCTATAAAACCTTTGCCACATAATGGTTAATAGTCTCAGGAGAGGACTTCACATCATTCGGCCCACCACAGAACGTTATGCTTAATTTGAGCCCATGGACAAGAGAGAATGGGGGAGAAAGACATTTCAGTAAAAAGGGTGGAAGCACAAGGAAACCTGATATAATTGGGGGACTGCAGGGAACAGGGTATGGCTAAGGCCTAAGGCCAGGGGAGGGGAGGGACTCAGGGTGAATGCAGAGGAGGGAGGGGAGATTGGGGAGACAGCCAATGAACAACTGATACAGGTGGAGATAGGACAGCAGGCTCCTGTGGAGCCCAAAGTGGGCTTAAGGAAAGGCATTTATTTCTTTTGGCAGCTTTTATTTTTTACTAGTAAAATACAACCCAAATATGTGACCTCCCAAATAGCACGGTGGGAAGAAAAACCAGTTAATTCCTCCTTGAGACAAACCTAAGAATCTGTAGGACAGAAGCTTAAATTTGAAAGGTTAACCTTCTGGGAAATTTGTGGTTTCTTTGAATACTTGATATTGGTCAAACTTTTTTAATTGACAGTTTTCTTTCATTCATTTTCTTTCTTCCCCCCAAAAAAGATTTATTATTTAAATCTTTCTTTCTTTCTTTCTTTTTTTTTTGAGACAGAGTTTCACTTTGTCACCCTTGGTAGAATGCTGTGGCATCACAGCTCACAGCAACCTCAAACTCTTGGGCTTAAGCAATTCTCTTGCCTCAGGCCTCCAAGGAACTTGGACTACAGACGCCCACCACAACACCCAGCTATTTTTAGAGATGAGTTCACTCTGCCTTGGGCTGGTCTTGAACTTGTGAGCTCAGGCAATCCACCCGCCTTGGCCTCCCAAGTACTGGGATTACAGGTGTGAGCCACACTGTACACTAACCCTGATGACAGAGATGTAAGGATGACCAAGGCAAATTCCTGGTCTTCATGGAGCTCCATTCTAGAGGGGGCATTGATGTGCAAGAAGTAATGAGGTGGTGATGAGTGACAGAAACAATAAGCTGTGTGAGCAGGATCAGTATTGTTGGGCAAGGGGAACTAGCCATTTTACACAGGGCCATCAGGAAGAAGTAGAGTGCAGTGGTAAGAAACCTTTGCCCACTACCTTTATAATCTCAGTCAAGTTCCTTAACCACCTTGTGCTAATTTTCCTTCTTCTGCAAGATGGGGTGTGGTGGTTTTGAAACATGGCTGCAAGTTCTTTGACACTATTCCCTTTGAGAGCTGGGGTCTGTGTCCCCTTCTCTTGAATTTTGGTGGAATTATGGCTACTTTTACCAAGGTAGTACAATAGAAGTGACATTGTGACTTTTGAGGCTAGGTCATGAGAGGTCATGAGCCTTCAGTTTCTTTTACTGGAACCTTTGTTCTTAGAGTTCTTAGATTCATATAAGACAAAGTACCCGGAGAGTGCTATCCTGGGGAGGCTTCTTGTCAACTGTCTCCATGTCATCCCTACACAGGAGCCAGATGTGTGAGTGAATGAGCCTGCAGATGACCCTAGCACCCTGCTCTTCCTGTTTTCATCAGACATTCAAGTCCTCCCTTGTGAGGCCCTGGGCTTGTAGGGCAGTGATGAGCCTTTCCACACTATTGCTCAGGGTGTCCATGAACATAATAAAATAGTAGTTGATGTCTTGTCCCTAAATTGGGGTTGTTTGTTGTACAGCAGTGGATAAGGGACAACAGCTGCCCACATCACTGCTGAAGTGTCATGTGGCTTAAATGAGTTGATGGACACAAATTTGAATATTGCTTTAAAACTCAATAACTCCAACCTTTGTCTAATTTAGGAGTGGAAATTGCTGAGGAAAATAATTCTTTTTAGCTAATGGTTTTTCTAAGATTTTACAGAATTTTACCCTTCATAATTTACCCTTCATATCTGCTCCATTAAAAAAATAATTAGAAGTCTCCCATTTTCCTCTTTTGGAATATCGTAGATAATTGGTGTTGTACTCACCTCAGCATGGGACACTTTCAATATGGCCTCTTTGGTCTTTCCAACTGTGGAGAGTCAAGTGTGTCACATCCAGGGAAGTGTCCCATTAGTATAAACTCCTTGATAATTAAATAGTCAGCATGGATCAATCAGTAGATCATTTCTGGTCCTCAGAACTTAATGTTTCTTCTCTACAACTATGATCTTTGAAAAATGGAAAATTGAAGTTCGTCCTTGACTTGAGACACCCTTCAGCAATTACCCCATTTCTTTATAAACCGTTATAGAAAAAAATTCTCAAAAGAACTGTCTGGATTTCCTGTCACCATTCAATCGTTTCCTACTCTCTCTCAACTCATTTAAGCAGACCTAGGTCTACACTGCTTCACTAAAACCAACTTCTCTCAGGATCACCAGTGAGTGGCCCCTATGTCGCTAAATCCAATATTGATTCAACATCTTCAGCCTGTCTCCACCCTCCACCCTCCATCCTCAAGTGGCCCCACGTGACCATCAGCTGACCCAATGGGTCATCCTCATGGAATAATTTCTTCACTCAGTGGCAAGAACCCCCCTGTCATTTGGGCCTTCTCTACATCACCTCTTTGTCCTATTTGGTAAGTCTTCCATTTATCTGCTAATGACTCCCAAATGGTTATTTCAAGTCCAAGTCTCTCCTCTGCACTCGAGACTCTTAAATACAACTGCCTGCTTACCAGGAATCTCAAACTTTACATGATCAGTTAAACTCCTTATTCATATTTCTGTTGAAGTGAACTCCTGGTACTTCCCAAGACTGCTCCTGCCCCTCTCTCTCTTCCTTAGTAACTGACCATGCCTTTCCTCCAAGTGATCAACGTGGAAGTCTAGAGTCATGCCTATCTCCTCTCCTCTCCAAATCAGAACCATTAGAGAATTCAGATGGCTATATCTTCAAAATATATCAAGGATCTATTCACTCCTCATCACCCCCATTGCTATCACCCTGTCCTAAGCCACTCTCACTTCCCACCTCATTGCAGTGGTCTCTCTCTCTCTCTTTTTTAAATTTCTGAGACAGAGTTTCACTATGTCACATTTGGTAGAATACTATGGTGTCACAGATCACAGCAGCCTCAAACTCTTGGGCTTAAGTGATACTCTTGCCTCAGCCTCCCAAGTAGCTGGGACTACAGGTGCCTGCCACAACGCCTAGCTACTTTTTTTTTTTGATTGTAGTTGTCATTGTTGTTTGGCAGGCTTGGGCTGGGTTTGAAACTGCCAGCTCCAGTGTGTGTGGCTGATACCCCAGCCACTGAGCTACAGGTGCCGAGATTGCAGTGGTCTCTTAACTCTTCTCTGCTTTTCCTTGTGTTTCCTGTGCCTTGTTCTTCAGGTAACATTTAAAAGCAAACACTAGATTATTTCACTCTGAGGCTCCATGACCTCCAGTGGCTTTTCATCTCACCAGGAATAAAATCCAAGATTCTTTTTTTTAAAAAATTTTTTTTTTATTAATTGATAGCTATATACATTAATGCAAACATGGGGTACATTATACTGTTTTCATATACAATTTGAAATACTTTCATCAAGCTGGTTAACATAAATTTCATGTCATTTGCTTAGCCATTGTATCAAAACATTTATATTCTAGTTCTAGAAAAGTTCACTTGTGCCCTTGTTAGACAGATATATAGGTGATCTTTCCGG
>CAUYQV010109145.1:0-25312 GCA_963574575.1 Galagoides demidoff
AGAACCAGAAAGTAACTAATAAGGTCACCAGGGTGCAGGCTGGCCAATGAAACTGGAACACAGGCAGAACTAGAGGCCCAGTCATCATAATGAAGGATTACCAACCACCCAGCTTCCCAGGAGCTGAGGGTCTTCCTGGCACACAAGACTTTTAGTAATGAAATCAAGGAATTCCCAGAAAAAGCAGGACGAGTTAGTCACTGTAGAACTTGATGTTAAATCCTCTAGATCTGGACACTGAACTGTTTCATATCTCTTAACTAAATATTTAAATTTCACCAGAGCCAGGACAGTTGACATCTCCAGTAAAATTTTAATGACATTTACTCTAGAAATAAAATTTTTATCAAGAATCCCAAAGACTCACATCTAAGTGACTGATACTCTAAACCACCCTGGATTGGCAAATTATAGAAACCTGCTCAGGTAAAAAGCTGGGGTAGCTCACAGAATTTAATAAAGAATCAAAGAAACGTGTTGTTAGATGGAAACTGACAAATGCTCCAAATATCTGTTCTCCATTTTCTCTCTTAGAACAACCCCATTTTAAAGTATAGACATGGATGCGTCCACTCAGAGCCTGCATTTCTCAGTCATTACCCCTCCCTACCTCCCCACAGTTAGATGTGGATATTTGGCCAACCTGTTATGGAGACAATATAGTGTGTGCCAATCTCACGCCACACAAAAGGACAATTTTCCTGGGGTTAAGCAGCAAAAGATAGAGGAATATTGTTCTTTGTATGACTCAGAAGAGCAGAATCCTCTTTCCCTTCTGCTTTGCTGGTTTCAGCTAAATTATCACACCAGAAAGAAAGAAACTACTCTTTTTCCAGCCACTGCGTCTTCGTTCCCCTTTGTCATAGAATTTAATGCAAGCACTGAGGACATGCAGAAACCAGGGATGTCTGGGAATCTTCAGAGTCGACACGAAAGACTTCAGTGTCTGTTCCCTTGTTTCAGGCAACGTGCTGTTGGTAGCCTCATTGGTAGATCCTAACTTTACCTCTGACCTTCCACTTTTTCCTAAAGATTTAGGTGGAGCATTCTGACTGGCCCAGCATTGGACCTGCTCATTCCCTGCACCAACCACTATGACCAGCAGGCGAGAGTCTGCCATCAGTTCACTTTCAGTTGGATTCTTCCTGTTTGACCCATGGCATTGGCTCACGCTATGTAAAAATATGATATGTAACTCAGGTATTCATGTTGGAGGAGTTTCAAGAGGGTCAATTCCTCATTAGAACTCAAGGGCCAGCCACTTCTTGGAAGCTGGGATTTTCAAAAATGCAAATATGATCATTTTCCAGAGTACTTGAAATAAGTATAAACTAGTCACTTTTACTCTTTGGTAATCTGTATTAGCAACTCAGGTTTAGGAGGAAAATGCCATTAGTGTATTTTTAGGCAGAAACAGACTAAAAACTGTGTCCCAGATCATGCAGAGATTACTAAAGTTGTATCTTTCAAGGAACCAAATTCTTTATATAGATAAAAAGAAATTCTTGAGAATAATCTGTTTAGTTATTACTTGCGTATTCTCACTGCTTAATGGTTAGACATAGAAAACTATTACTGTCTGGAAAACTTGGAGAAAGATCCTCATACCAGGGCTATGTGAACTTTAAAATGGTGACTCAGAAACTCCCAGTTAGGCAGGTGGGATTTAGCCCAGCTGAAAGTATCAAGGTTAATACCTAAGAGTTTTGTTACCTAGTACTTATTCTAGAACAAATTCTCTTCCCTGTTAAATTTTCTGTGTTCACTACCGAAGGATCAGCCTTGGAGCTGAACTTGCAGTTGAAAAATCCCAATTCGTTTACTTAATTTCCTGATATTGCTGAAGTGCCACCAATTACTACATATGAAGAAGCAGACCCTTAAACAGCTTCTTCTCCCCTGAAAACATAGGTTTACCTTATTCGAAGAAATAGGAACTATATGTTCCTAAATGCACCATGTTCTGCTCTGAGATCACATACGTGATGGTGACAAATCAAATCTTTGACATTGCTGAGACTTCCTCTGCCCACTCACTGGATTAAGAAACAAGAGGTTTTCAGTGGTGCCAGAAATTGGTGTAAGGGGAGTTAAAGTGGTTACCCCATGTTGGTTGCTATATATATAATTTTTTTTTTTTTTTTTAGATAAAGTCTCATTATGTCACCCTTGGTAAAGTGCTATGGCATCACAGCTCACAACAACCTCAAACTCCTAGGCTGCAGTGATTCTCTTGCCTCAGCCTCCCAAGTAGCTGGGACTACAGGAACCCAACGCAAAGCCCAGATATTTTTTTGTTGCAGTTGTCATTGCTGTTTAGCTGGCCTGGGCTGGGTTTGAACCCTCCAGGCTGAGTATATGTGACCAGCACCCTAACCACTGAGGTACAGGTGCTGCCAATATCTTTCTTCTCTTTCTTTCTCTCTTTTTTTTTTTTTTTTGAGACAGAGTCTCACTCCATTGCCTTAGGTACTATGGCACCCTAACTTACAGCAACCTCAACTGTTGGGCTTAAGTGATCCTCTTGCTTCAGCCACCCAAGGAGCTAGGACTATAGGCACCGGCCTCCATACCCTACTAGTTTTTCTATTTTTAGTAGAGATGGGGTTTTGCTCCTGCTTAGGCTTGTCTTAAACTCCCGAGCTCAGGCAATCCACCCACCTCAGCCTCCTAGAGTGCTAGAATTACAGGTGTGAGCCAGTGCACCCAGCCTGCATGTTGTATTTTAACAAATGGTCTTACCTCACTTATTTGAAGGCCCCATGTAGTCTGGCCCATTTCACCTCATCCTTTTAACTCCACACTAACCTCCAGCAGGCCTGTGACTTCTGTCCTGTCCTGGTACTGTCTACTGCCACTTGGTACTATCACAGTCATTCCTTTGTGCTAGTATTTTTTTCACTGGGAATCCTGTTCTTTTCTTTTGCCTGGTTTTCCACATCTCTGGTCATGTTTCAGACATTTCCACCCTCTGTAGTGCCTCAGAACAACAAGAACTTACACATTTTTAATCAACACTTGCTGAAATGAGTAGAAACTGGTGAATAAAATCAGGAGATGTAGTGCTTGGAGCTCAGTGTTGTGCTTCTGTGGTCACCACCAAATAACTTACCCAGTGGTTATCAGTCGCCGTCTGTGTGTAGCAGTCCTGAGAAGATAATGTTTTTTGTTTGTTTTCTTCATCTGTGATTTTAAATTGGGCATAAGGCAAAGGGATTGCTGACCCCTGTGTCTTCCATAGTGTCCCCCCCTGCTCAGTCACACAGCCAGGATCACACACAGTCACAATATTCCCCAGGAAGAGGGCTTGTTTGAGTTCAGATTTAAAATAAGGCATAGAAAATGGAAGGCTGATATGAGATTATCAGTAAAGTATATTTATTAATAATAAACTTCCCTAAATAATCTAGAACATAGAAATCTATTTGCTCAGTCTCCATAAACTCTTAGAATGCAGAACACTAAATTATTTAGCATCACTACTTTCAATTCTTAAAGTAGAGTTTTACATAGCAGAGACGTTTTTTCCTCTTTATATTTAGGTCATGAAATAACTATATGAAGCCGGATAGCAGATTGATTTTGGTAGACCAGATGGCAGAATAGGAGGTTATTTGAGCAGACTTTTTGTAAAGAAATTAAATTTCTAAATTCTCTGCGGGATTAGTACTGTAGGTTGAAAAAAAAAAAAGTATTTTTTTCTAGTGTACTTTTGAGTCTGCATGTCAGCTCCAGATCCAGAAAACATGAACAAGCACAGCTGTTCACAACATTCTAACCAGAGACCTATTAGAGTAATGAGACATTTCCAAGCCAAACGTTATATTACTAGAATGAGAAGTGGTGTGAAAATTGAGTTCTTTTTGGCTGAATTGGAGATCATTTAGATTGTGTGACAAATAAGCTCTTCTGGGATTACAAAGCCATGGAAAAACGTGAGAAATTAACTCTCAACAGACACAGTAAATTAATGTCAAATGAAAAATTTTAAAGAAAAATAACGTAGATCCACAGAATTAGGTGGCAGGAGGCAAAGCGGAAAAACTTTTTAAATCAAGGAGTAAACAGACAAAGTTAGTTGGGTAACATTTTACTTCCTTGTGGATTTTTGTTGCACATTCTTTTTACAATAGTTCATCTTCTTCTCATTCTCAGTCCCTAGATAATTTTAAATATTATTAGTATATATATACATTACATAAAAGGTATTATAGTATATATATTATATAAGAAGTATTTAGATCCAGTTACACAATGCTGTAAAACTTGTGAAATATTAGAAATTTAGGCTGTGTGATATTAATTAGTAGCATACTTCTCTGAGCTATAATATCCTGATAAATTTCAAGGAGATGAGAAAAAAATTAAGTGTTTTAATGACATGAAACATAAAATTAAGCAAACCCTATTTCTAATGATGAGGTTGTGGAATATTCTCCTTCTCAGGGATTTGAAACTCTCATTTCTATATGTGGCAGTTGAAGGCATTCTTTCTGCTGTAAAAATGTTGGGAGAGTGGTAATAAGAATGCTCTTTAGACCAGGCATGCTGGCGTGAGCTACTTGGGAGGACTGAAGTGGGAGGATGGCTTGAGTCCAGGAGTTGGAGGACAGCTTGGGAAGGTAGTGAAACCCCACCTCTTAAAAACAAATTCCTACATGAATATTTGGGGAGTCATGTTTTTTAAATTTAATATGCGAGTGGAAAATAATTATTTGAAGTATAGTGCCTGGAATAAAGGTATACAGACACACATGCACACACACACAAGATATCTGATGTTAAATCAATGAAGAGAACATCTTTGATAGTGAGAATGTATTGAGGCTATTATTTCAATGTGCATGTTTTTTAACCACCGTAGAATTCTTAAAATAACTCTTCAAATCTCATGAAGATAAATCTCATGTCAGTTTTCTAAGGGTCTTTATTTCTAAGGACATGGATTTAAAAATACCTTTGTTAGTCAAATCCTCTCAGCCTTTTGATTGTTCTGAACCCTTATCCATTGTATCCACTTTAATTTAAAAAGTAACTAAGGAAGATCAGAATCCATTTTAAATTGCACTATCTTTCAAGAAAAAGATACACTTGTATTTCTGTCAAATAGAAAAGGCAATAAAAATAATCAACCCTTGTATGTTTTAGTTTGGACAAGGCAGTACACTCCATCAAAATGATCTCATAGAATCTTCACAACTTTTTGAGGTAGGCTCTTATTAACTTTGTTTTCTAAATGAGGACACTGAGTCTTAGACAGGTTGAATGTCCAAAGTCAGCCCCTGAGGATTTGGAGGCTGTGTGCTCCTTTCACGATGGCTCACAGTCATTCTATCACAGAAATGAAAGACACAATTGGGTTTAGGCCTTAATATTTTTCATTTGTAGCAGCTCAAACAAACTTGTCTGATTAATAATAGCTTCCCAAAATTTTAATTCTTCAATTTTTTACTTTTTTTAAAATTTGGTTTGGATTATACTTTCAAATTCTTTAGTTATACATTTCAAAATGAGGATATATAAAATGCTGGAAAGGAAGAGAAAAATGTATTTATTTTAATATCTCTATGGATTTAACCTTTTTTCTCTGGTTCTAATTCCGTCTCTGTCGAGGGGGAGTTCAGTGATCCAGCCTCTCCTTGCCTGGGTATCTACGGCTGTGAAATGGGACCCTGGGAAATAAATATCTAGTTTCTTTCCAGCTCTATTATATATTTATTTCCTGAGCAAGGTATTGTTCCTTTTGACGTGAACATAACATTTATATGTAAGCAATATATATCCAAAATGATAAAACTGAATATGTTTATAAAGTCTATATATTTTATGTTGCTCAACCATCGAAAATTATGTAGCTGAGATTTGCAAAACCATTATATGTGATTATTTTAGGTTCTTAGTTCTTGGGTCCTTTGAAGGCTACACAAAGAATTTTATGGCTGTGGATTATTATCAGCTATAGTTTAGTGGTCTGACAAATTTTATTAGTGATTAGGTAACGATTAGGTCGAGTTCACAGAAATTTGAAACAGCCTTGGGTTCAGGTTTTGGCTCTACCTCTTACTAGCTGCGTGACTTCAAATCAGTTACCAAGCCCTTCTAAGCTGTTTCCTCATCTGTCAAAAAGCATAACAATATTAACCTCTAAATGAGACACAAGTCATTCATGTAGTCATTAAATGAAATACAGGTAAATCACTTAACGCTGTCTCTAAAACTTCATGAGCACCCAGCAAAACTTAGCTCTTGCAGTTACACTCACTGTCTCCTACTTTTTTGCTTCTTTAATGCCCAGACTGATCTGATCCTTCATCTTTCATCACTCCATCTTTCTTCAGTTGCTTGCCTGGTCATTCAGACATTCTGTGAATGTCCCCGCCTTTAAAAACAAGCTTCCTCTTGTTCCTACAGCCCTTTCTACCCCTTGTTCTGCAACCTCTTAGAATACAGCTCTTCGTAAACGTTGCTTAAAGCACCATTTCTCCTCCCTTTCACCAGTCTCTGTAACAGACACTATAATCCAGTCTTCCCCCTATGTCTCTTCTGAAGCTCTTTTGTCTTGCTGTTGCTCAGGCTGGTCTCTGAACTCCTGGCCTCAAGTAATTCTCGTACCTCAACCTTCCAAAGGATTGCAGGCATGAACTGCTGTGCCCGGTCTGAAACATTCCTGACAGCGTCCCCAGTGACTTCCGTCTTGACTGAAACAGCAACAATTTTTAGCCCTCATTTAGCTTGCTTTACACGTGGTACTTGACAAGCACTATGTTCTCCGATGGAAACACTTTCTTTGCTTGGTTTTCCTCTTACTGGCAGCTCCTGTAACCTCTCTGGGTGTTGTAATTCTCAGGATTTGGCCTTAGCTGTTTCTCTTCTCTAGCTGCCTTGTGGCCTCATAACTTGTGTAGAGTTAAGATGCTAATTGCTTCCATGTTGTTACCTCATTTCCTCATATCCTCTCTGGAGCTCTCTGTCTCCGTCTCTGTCAGTCTGGCTCTGTGCCTCCTGTGTCTCTGTCTTTCTCTGTCTCCCTGTGTCTGTCTGGGCATGTGTGTATGTAGGGACAGCCTTTTGTTTTCTCTCCTGCCCCAGGTCTCGTTCATCAGCACATCGTGTCTGTACTGTCCGTGTAGTCTCGCCCTCTTCTCTCCAATTCAGGTCTATGTTTATGTGGAAGCCCGTTGTTATCTCTGCAGGACTCCAAAAATAGCCCTCTGCTTGTTTTCTCTACTAATGGCCAAGGCAGTAGAATACTGAAGAGTAAGTACTAGCTGCCATTATTATGTTTTACTATAACAAACATACAACCTCAAACATGAGGCACTATACCGCAGAAGCCCATCCTCAGAGCAGATCCTCTGGTGGAGGTATTTCTTCTGAGTCGAGTCATTCATTTATGTATTTAATCAACAATTTTTATCAAGTACTTACTATTTGGTAGAATCTGTGCTCGGAAATGAAAAGTTGACTAATTCACAGGCACTATCCTTTGGGGATTTTTTTCAACTCGATGGTATAAAATGGTTAGAGTACCCACCAAACATGTGCAAAAAAATGTTTGTGATTTTCTTGAGGGTCTGTGAATATGGCTAAGATCAAGAACTGGTGCATCAGAAATGGGACACATGTTATGATGGATTACAAGCTCTAGAGACTGTGATCATTAATTCTCATTTTAACTAGTTAACAAGCTGGCTCACGTGAGGAATATTGACATGGTTGGAAGCAGAACATTATCAGCTTAGAAACCAGAGCACAGCATGGGATACTTACTTGCTCGTTCAGTGACGGTGCCATTTTCTGCAAACAGAGCACAGTAATGGACTGTGGAAAAAGGCTTGGACCCAAAATCAGACCATGTGTGCAGAGACTTGGTCATAAGCAGACAATGCTGGTGCTCAGTTGGAGGGGGACTGCTAGTTAAATATCTCACCCCTGAGGAAAATTGATGTCAACAGGAAGTAATGCTGTTGGAAGCAGCAATTTCAAACTCTGCAGGCAATGCTATGTTTCTTTTTAAGTGTTATTTGGTTTCCAGAACATAATTCAGGGGAAATTATTGTGCCATTTTAGATACCACAACTTTGGTCTTCTTAATTTATAAGCACTTTATTTTTTATTATATGAAAACTTTTCATTTTGTTAGCCTGTTCCTGAGATATTCTGATGTGCTGTTTGTTGATGGTGGTTTTATACTGTGCTCTTATAATTAGGATCATAAACAGTAGGCACAGTAGAGCTTTGTGGACCGTCAAATTGGGTGTCTTGAGAAAAATGGCAATTATTTCATTGAATAATAACAATTCAATGTTATTATTGTAGAAGGCTCTAAAGGCACAGTTCTAATTGGCCTCTATATCTTGGACTTGATTCACCTTATTCCCATTCTGGAAATGTTATGTAACTTAGATATGTTCAAAAAAATTTATATTGGAAAACTAATTGGCAGCTTAAGATGTTCTATCTAAAAGTTAGTAGCATATTCTGTCATGTGGGAACTCAATTATTTTAACTTCTAAAGACAGTGTAGTGGACACTTACGATTTTCCACTCAGACTCTTTCTCTTTCTTTACCATTCATGGACTCTGGTCAAGGGTACCAGAGCTGCAGTGATTACTCTGGGTGGATGAGGGGTCTGACCCAAGTTAAGCCCATGATGATGGTCCACATCCCTGACTACTATTGTTTGTCTAGAGATGTAAAGTTTGTCTAATTTTGGCCAATTGTAATACTTCCTGGGAAGTTTTAGAATTTAACATTAGGCAAATCGCATTTCAGTTCTTTGAAACTGAATATTCCCAGTATGAATGAGATCTTTGGTGCTTTATGTGTAGGCCTATGGAAGAAATCAGGATGGATAAAGTGGTCCCATACCGAGGACCAGGAAAAAGAACTGGAGGGAGTGGACTCTGGCACGTCCTCAGCTCCCAGCACATTGTGGCTCCCCTCTGCTCTGACCTTGACCAAGTTTGGTTACACGTGCCAATGAATCCTTTGTGAGAAACTTGGTAACTCCAGGTGGGTTTCTGTAGTATCAATTAAAATAGATCTTAAAACATATGGTGAGATGATCTTTTTCCTCCTAATTGCATCCTTCTTCATCCTTTCCTATTTTTGTCCCACTCAGCATCTCACATGATAGCAATCGCAAGTGTATTTGGTGCTCTCTCTGTGTCAAAAGAAATGAATAACATAACTCTGAGCTGATTTTTATTTTATTTTTATATTATGATTATTTATATTTATTTTATTATTATTAGAACAGAAAGTCTGTTGCCCAAGTTGGAGTGCTATAGCATGAGCCTAGCTCACAGCAACCTCAAACTATTGTTTTCAAGTGATCCTCCTGCCTCAGCCTCCTCAGTAGCTGAAAGTACAGGTGCCTGTCACAATGCCTGGCTAATTTCTCTATGTTTAATAGAGACAGGGTCTCTCTCTTGCTCAGGCTGGTCTTGAACTCCTGATCTAAAGTGATTCACCCAGCTCGCTCTCCCAGAGTTCTAGAATTATAGGCGTGAGCTACTGCACCCAGCCTAGGCTGATATTTTTACATTAAATTTTCTAGAATTAGATTTGTTGGTGATATAGTTCTTTCTTCCTCACAGTTGTCCCAAATATTCTTTATGGTTTTTTTACTCAAAAATTTGCATGTTTTTTCCTATTTTAAAATGTACTTTAAATAATATCCTCTTTATCTAGGCCAAAATGGTGCCTGATGATGCGTGTAAATGAAGCCAGATATGCTGGGTAATTCAGACAAAAAGACTTACTTTTAAAAAAAAAATCATTGATGCATTTAGGAAAACAAGTTTGGGTGATTATTCCTAGATGCTCAAGATTCCAGAGAACTTAATTAGGTTGAAACATGTAAGTAAAACTTCAGTTACTGAAGAAAGGAAAAGAAATTTACTGTAAAAGAGCAATTTAAGTAGCCAGACACAGTTATGCACCACATAACATTGTTTTGGTCAATGACAAACCATATGTACAATGATGATCCCATGAGATTAAAATGGAGCTGAAAAATTCCTATCCACGTCATATAGCAGAGCACTCCACTCACTGCACAGGGGTGTGGGAACCGTGGCCTCCGGGTTTCAAGACTGTTTTTTCCTGAGCAGCAAAAGAGGCAAGAAAAGCTTCATCTTTCTTTTTTGCACCTTTTTTATATTTTTTATTTTTTTCTCTTAATTTTTTTATTAAACCATAACTGTGTACATTAATGCATTTATGGGTTACATTTAATGTGCTGATTTGGGTTACAACATGATTTGGAATGTTGCACCTCTTTTATTGTATTTTTTGAGACAAGAGTTCATGATGTCACCCTCAGTAGAGTGCCGTAGCATCACAGCTCACAGCAACCTCAAACTCTTGGGCTTAAGCGATTCTTTTGCCTCAGCCTCCCAAGTCGCTGGGAACACAGGTGCCTGCCACAATGCCTGGCCATTTCTTGGTTGCCTTTGTCATTGTTGTTTAGCAGACCTGGCCAGGCCCTCCACCTTTGGTGTATGTGGCTGGCGCCCTACTCACTGAGCTATGGGCACTGAGCCTGTTGCTCCTCTTTTAATAAAAGGATTTCTTCTATAAATTTTCAAAACACCACACTTAAGGCCCTGGAAGGTCACATGTGACCTTGAGTCCACAGGTTTCCCATCCTTGCACATACTCTATGATGTCTGCACAATGATGGAACTTCCTAACACATCTCTCAGAATGTATTCCCATAGTTAAGCTATGTATGGCTGTCTACAATATTGCTTGTTTTGTTAATATTGAAATGAAATTAAAAAGGGGCTACTGTTGGTAAATCTGAACATTACTTAAACGCTTACTTCAACCAAAGGTGTCTATAAACTCTTGTGAAAAGATGTTTTAGTTGCCCCCTGCTAAAAGGTGCTAATCCCCAATTAAAATGATAAAGTAAAATTAAAGTAATTTTTGTCACCTCTCACATCCTTTTGTGATACCTCTCCTGTAGTAGTTATAACTTTGTACTTCATACTATAGGCATTTGTGGAGATCCTTTTTCTTACTTGATTATAGATACTTTAGGGAAGAATCCTTGTTAGAATTTCTACATACTAGAAAGTAAGTTCTGGTATATGACAAGTGATCAGTAAATAAAACATGTTATACCTAGTATTACAGTAGAAATTTAGCAAGTAAACCACATTCAAATTTAGTCATGTGGCACAGATGGGAGTAATAGGTGGACAAGACCTGCATGGAACAATGCCAGCCACAGAGTAGGGCTTACTACCTGCACTTACCAATGTATCTGGTGTGAGGGAGGGCAGAGAAGCACGGGCCCTGGGCTACAGCAACACAAAAATGTAACAGGGACCAATAATAGCAATAAAAGTAAGATAAATGTAAATCGTTTGTATTTATTTTCCTAGTAGTTTTTCCTTTATTACGATTTATTTTTCTAAAAAATATATATATATTAAGTACCCTGAAATTTATGCTATCATGTGAATTCTCCCTTTTAAAGAAATCATTCAGGGAAACTTGCTGCACAAAATATTTTTGGAATTAATATCTTCAGAATTTGTAACGTTTAAAAAAATGCTTATTTAGAAGAGAACTGATTCATTTACAAAATGAGAAAAATTGAATATAGTAGTGAATAATAATAATAATAATAATGAAATCCCTAAGTTTATATTTTATTTGGGAGATACTGGCAACCAATAAACAATTATACATGTCATGTGGTAATAAGTTTTCTGAAGAAAAATATTATAGGTGGGAAAGGGGGGTTGGTTCCTACTGTTTATATAAAGAAGTCAAAGAAGGCCTTGCTGGTAAGAGGATGTTTGACCAGATCATCTTGTAAAGTGAGGGAATGGATCCTGTGGATAGTTCAGGGAATTAACCTTTAACTGATCAGCATCTATAAAAGCCCTTCCGCAGTCTATCTTTCCAGCTGCACCTCCCCAAATTCTCTCATCAGGATCATTCCCTAATATTTTCATAGCAATTAGAAATTTCTAATAATAGTGTTTCAACTTAATAAAAGAAAAAAGAAAGAAAATGTGAAAAATCATTTAGTCAGAGCATGGTACAAGCTTCAAACTAGGTAAAACCGTGGGGAGTTAAAAATAAGGTATGGCTAAATGCAGTAAGATTGAGTTTATTATATGACTTGGAAAATGCTGAAAGCAAGTATAAATCAGAGTTCCAATCTATTGTATGTAATTAATAGCAGTCACTGGAATGTGTGCTTACAACTTGTATAGAAGTACTTTGAATAAGTATTAGATGCTTATTCTGTAGTCAGTTTATTCAGTTATTTACCTACCTATTTTTGAAAATAAAATTTGAAACAGTGAATTTACAGTATGTTCATTTTTAAAAATGAGAAATGTCAGAGAAAAGTATCTTTTGCTGAAATTTAACTTTCTTCTTGTATGTTCTAGCAAAAAGATCTCTGGTCATAAGAACATAGTCTACAATTATTAGATTAGAATTCATCTTGTAAATGTTTCCTCTGATGACAGTGCTTTCCCTCAGAGAGAAGAGGCTTGGTTTGCTAATCCAGTCACGTCACCATTGTTTGCATACAGTAAATGCCCTTGCAGAAATGTTTCTGGAATTCCCTGAAGGAGGTCCATAGTTTCCTATGGGGAGTCATGGTGCAAAGGGGTCTGTAAGCTTCTCCACACTGAAGAGATGTTGGCTTGTTTTCTCAGGCTGTGACACGATTAATGATATTTACTGATTTTGTTCTAAAGGTCAGAAATACTGCTTCTGGGTCTGGAAAAATAATATCTGCTCTCCTTCTAAAAATTCCTTTGTCTCTTTGCCGAAATAATAAAGGGCTAATTTGCTTCAAATGTAAACAAAAGCCTATAGAACATAGAAAGATATAAGGACTCTGACCTAATTTTATGTTGCAAATTTAAAAAAAATAAAGGAGGCGTGGTAATATGAATAACTTAAGAACACTTACTTTAAAAGAAAGGCTTCATTATTGTATACCCTTTTATTAGACCAGGGATGGGACTGTGTGCTCTCACCCCCTGGCATGCCTTTGAGAGTGGGGTTTAGGCATATTTTAGTCTCTTTCAGAAATGAAGAGTTGGAAGGGATTTATGGAAAGCTTGAGGTACACTATTCTATTCTAAGAAACCAAACAAGCATGTAGTTTACTTATTATAAGGGGGTATTTTAAAAATAGAAAATACTTGGTCTCTTGCCCAGAGATAGATGGGAGTGTTGGTCCTTTTTGGTTCATTAATTTGAGTTCTCTGTAGATTCTAGCTTTTGTCTGATTCATAATATGCAATTTTTACATCTTTTGTATTAACCTGGATGGAGGCAAACACATTATTCTTACTAAAGCATCACAAGAATGGAGAAACAAGAATCCAACGTACTCACTTCTCATATGATGGCAGAAGATGGTCTAGCAAGGCAGGTGTAGGAGAAGGGGGGGCGGGGAGCGTGGAGGAGGGAGCCGGATGGGGGTAACGGTGTAGGGCACACCTCTTGGGGGCGGGACACAATTATCAGAGGGACTTTACCTAACAAATGCAATTGGTGCAGCCTAATTCTTTGTACCCTCAATGAATCCCAAACAATGAAAAAAAAAAAAAACCCAGAAAGAAAAGTAAAGACTTGGGAAGCTGTTGGTCTTGTTCTCATCCACTCTGCTGTTCTCCTTCTGTCAAGAACTCCCTTTTTCTCTCCCTACTGACAGGCTTCCTTAAGCTATTTACCTTTGCTCATAACTTTAAGTTGGAACTTAGCCTTCCAAGCCCAGCTTTCTGGAGCAAACAAACTTACCTTTCCCATTAGGTTACATCCTAGGGGAAGGAGTCTAGTTCAGCTCAGGGTTTGAAGCCAGGCCGTGTGTTGTGATTGGTCACTCTGAATGGTGTGGGCGTGGCTGAGTCCCCGGACAGACAGCATCCCCTTCCCTGCCTCTGCGGTGGGGATGTGTATTGGACAGCATCTCCTGGAAGGGAAGATGGGCTGCTGTCAACAAAAGAGCGGGTAATTGTTCAGCTATTGAGCCAAACGGGATGCTGCTGTTTGAAAATTAGGGTGACATAACTGTTTTAATGCAATGGTACATTTCAAAACTACTAAGAAAAGAGTGTAATTGTGAAGAATGTGTTAATCAGTGCAATGTAAGCATTTCACATTGTACATCAAATCAGTACACTGAACCCCATACATGCATCAGTGTACACAGTTATGATTTAATAAAAACAATAAACACACACACACAAAGGATAGTAAACCTGAATTATTTTTTAAGTAACACTGAAAAGAAGTTTGTAATAGTGAGGTGAAATGGCAATAAGCCTGAAAGAGAATTTGGAAGTGAAGTAATAAACTCTAATGAATAGGTAGGAAGTTAATCACATAGGTATTTGTTTGGAGGAAGTCAGTAAATTTATATCACAACAGGTAGAAAAATAGAACATACAATGTCATAAGTATTTTAAAAGAAAAAATGAATTTGCAGACGTTTACAGAATTAAAATTCAGTTTTAACATTTCAGTTATAGAGCTTTTAAGTCAAACTTTAGGGTCGGAGTTGATTTCTCTCTCTTCCTGTATGCACAGAATCACCACTTATCCTAGTCCTGTTATCTCAGTATCTGTGAATTCCTTCTCACCTCCCTCCTTTTCTTCCTTCCTTCCCCTCTCCCCCCAGCTTTCTTGTGTGCTCACCACTACTCAATTTTAAAATAATTCAGGTTTACTATTCTTTTGGTGTTTCAACAACTCCAAATGATAGTTTAAATGAGCAACTTTGTAGCCAATGTCTAAGTTATGCAGCTATGATTTTTTAAAGGTGTTAAGTTTAGAAGATAGATTAAACACTGCTCTAAAAAAAGACTTTAAAGCATGTCAAAGAATTATTTAGGTCATACAATAATGTGTTATAATTTCCTGAAAATTCATGGCTGTTCATAGCTTACTGATGTACCTTTTAAAAATATACATATTTTCATAGAAAGTATGACAATTAAAAATATATTAAACAAGCTGAAATTTAAAAGATTATAATGACAGTTTAAACAGATACCTATAAATATATATATAAAATATTTATATTCACATATATAATGCAAAAACAAATTACCTTTGGATAGAACTAATAAAGTTTCTAAAGTAAAGGACATAGCCAGGTATTATGGCAGGCACCTGTTGTCCCAGCTACTTGGCTGAGGCAAGAGAATTGCCTAAGCCCAAGAGCAGGAAGTTGCTGTGAGCTGTGACATGATAGTACTCTATTGAGGGTGACAAAGTGAAACTCTGTCTCTAAAATAAATAAATAAAGATGAAGTAAAGAACATACATGCAACCCTACATGATTTTAATCTTTAGAGATAAAGATATTAATTTAATGAAACTTCTTTTTTTTTAGATTTTTATTATTTAGGATTCATTGAAGATACAGAGAATTAGGTTACACTGATTGCATTTGTTAAAGTCCCTCTTATAATTGTGTCCCTCCCCCAAGAGGTGTGCTGTACACCATGACCCCCCTTCTCTCCTTCCTTTCCCCCACTTGCTCATTTCCCTACCCCCACTTGTACTAGATCATCTACTACCTTCATATTAGAATTGAGTGCAGTGATTAGATTCTTGCTTCTCTGTTCTTGTGATGCTTTAGTAAGAAGAATGTGTTCCATGTCCATCCAGGTTAACTCAAAAGGTGTAAAGTCTCCATCTTTTTTAGCAGCTGAATAGTATTCCATGGTATACATACACCATAACTTGTTAACCCATTCCTGGGTTGGTGGGCATTTAGGCTGCTGCACGTTTTGGTAGTGAAGAGTGCATGTGGGAATACTTAAGGGAAGAGTCCTATCTTGATGTGCTTGTATTACTAGCAATAATTTTATAAGCATAAAACTAATATTCAATTATTAATTGTAAGTAAGTTAGAAATTAAATTAGGAATAGAATTGCAGAGCATGGACATGGAAAAGCAGTATGAGGAACAATTGATTTGAAAGAAATTTCCTGGCTTTGAGAATAAAACGTGAGACCTATCACTTTAATATTCTGAAGCCTGGTTTGTTGAAGCTCCCCCCACAGCTGCTTCTGGGTTGCAGGCTACAGGCCTTGAGGCCATTCTCTGCCAGTGCAAGGCTGTGTGCTCCAGGAGAGTGCTTTTGGGGAGTTAAGATTGTGGAATACTTAAACTTTGTTGAACATAGCAAGAATGCTCCAGACTGGATAAGAGATGAAATATCTCTTTTCTTCTGTCCCCGTAGTTTGACCAGAGAAGTCTATGTCTGGACACAAGGCTTTCAGAATATTAAAGCATCACATCTGTGATGTGTGACTGTGGGTCAGCTAGGGTTTTTTCCTTGATGTCAAGCTCCTAACTTTACCTTTTCAAAACTGTGTTTCTGTTAAGATCATAAATACCTTAAAGCAATAAAAGTAGCAAGTAAATCCATACACTTAACCTAGTTAGTTGAAGAATTAGTCTAGGTAATAGAAATGAAAGTGCAGCAAGAACCGTGATGGGATTGTTTGCCTTGCCCTCATGAGATTAACGATCATAACACTGATGTATGAAGTAAATACAGAGCTAGCCTGATATTCAGGGTGGCACACTGGAAGCCTCATGAAGGGTGTGCCACCTCCTGAATCCTCACTGCTCTTACAACTATCTCTTTGTCTATTAATCTATATATTTTCCCTAATAATTTTCCATCAGTCTTGCTCACCCCACCAAGCCACTAGGAAGGAGACCCATAGGGTGACGCGGCAGTTTCTCGGCATGGTGATTGTAAGTTGAGCTGCAATAAACAGTCTAGGGCACATGTCCTAGGTGGCTGGGTTTGAACCCGTCACCTCTGGCATATGGAGCTGGCTCCCTACTTCTTTGAGCCACAGGCGCCACCTCATCTTGAATCAATTTTTGTAAGTGGTGAGAGGTGTGGGTACAGTTTCAGTCTTTTACATGTGTTTATCCAGTTCTCCCAGAACCATTCATTGAATAGAGATTATTTTCCCCATTGTATGTTTTTGCTTGGTTTATCAAAGATCAGGTGGCTGTAAGGTGTTTCATCTCATGGTTTTCTGTTCAAATGTCATCTCATGGTTTTCAGTTCCGAATGTCAGTGTCTCTATTTTTGTGCCAATCTCATGCTATTTTGATCACTATGGCCTTGTAGTATAGGTGAAAGTCTGGGAGGGTGATACCCTCTGTGGGAGGAAAGCCCACATATAATAAGTTAAATGAAATGTGCTCTTTTAATACTAGAAATTAGGTGAAAGGACTTCTAAGTATCGTGCATTTTGTAGAGGCCTACCTGCCTGGGAGAGCGTGGCAGAGCCTGCAGGCAAGGTAATGACAACCTCCTGCATGGAACTCTTGACTATGCAGTCAGTCAGCCTGCCAGATTAGGGTTGATATGGCCCATCTGTGCCGGAGGCATGGCTCAAAGGTTGATGTGAGTGAAGAAAAACTCCTTTGTAAAAGCGGGTGGCCCCCAAACCACAAGAAAACAGAGTCATGGAGCCTGTTTCTCAGAAATTTAATTAAATACATGGAAGAAAAAAGTTTTACTTCCCTGTTTGTCCTGACCTTTAACTTTGACAATGGAAGTCAGATAATGCAGGGTTGCTTCACGTCTTTAGGGGAATAGCTTGAGGCTAGTCTTAAGATAGTTATCCTAGTTTCCTGGACTTTCTGTCTTTTTTATAGTCTGAGATAAGAATAGAGAAATGTTAAGATTATTGATTAATGTGGTGTACATGACTAGCTCCCTATAAAAGGTCGTCGAGAATAAAGATGATTTGCTAGATGCCACCCAAAGGTTTGTAGTTGTTTCTTGCTTTCATACAACTCCAGGAGTGAGCTTGTACCTGTGGCCAAGCCGTCCTTCTATCCCCATGAGAAATTACCACCGAACAACCCTCCAGCTTTGTTTTTATTACTAAGAATTGTCTTGGCTATATGATGTTTCTTCTGGTTCCATACAAAACAATTTTTTTCCCCCACATCTTGAAAGTATGATGATATTTTAATGGAGAATACACTGAATCTGTAGATTGCTTTGGGTAGTATAGGCATTTTAACAATGTTGATTCTTCCCAGCCATGCACATAGTATGGTCTTCCATTTGTTAATATCTTCTGCTATTTCTTTTCTTAGGGTTTCATAATTTTCTTTGTAGATGTTCGTCTCCTCTTTTGTTAGGCATATTCCTAGGCATTTCATTTTTTTGAAGCTACTGTAAGGGAATCGTGTCCTTGATTGGCTTCTTATCTTGGCCGTTATTGGCGTATGCAAAGGCTACTGATTTGTGGACATTGATTTTATATCCTGAGACATTGCTGTATATTTTGATCACTTCCAGAAGTCTTGGGGTTGCGTCTCTGTGATTTTGTAAGTATAAGATCATATCACTGGCAAAGAACAAGAGTTTGACCTCCTTTGCTCCCATTTGGATGCCCTTTATTTCTTTCTCTTGCCTGACTGTATGGCCTAGATCTTCCAGCACTATGTTGAATAGTAGTGCTGATAGAGGACAACGTTTTCTGGTTCCAGTTCTGAGTGGAAAAGCTTTCAGTTTTACTCTGTTCAGCACAATATTAGCTGTGGGTTTGTCATAGATGGTACGGAGCAGTGTAGCAACTTAGGTAACAGGATATGTAGCAACTGTGTAACAACATATGTAGTGATCTATGTAACAACATATGTAGTGATCTGTGTAGCAACCTATGTAACAACATATGTAGTGATCTATGTAACAACTTATAATGTAGCGATCTATGTAACAACCTATGTAACAACATATGTAGTGATCTATGTAACATATGTAACAACATATGTAGCAATCTATGTAACAACCTATGTAACAACATATGTAGCAATCTATATAACAACCTATGTAACAACATATGTAGTGATCTATGTAGCAACCTATGTAGGAAGATGTGTAGGAACCAGAACAGCAGGCTGTGGCAGTTTTTTGAAACATATAAGCAATCACTAGAGGTTAAGGAAAAGAGGTGGGCAGTTGGAAATTGATCAGCTGTGGAATTCCAGTGTGGGGGTCCAGCTAGGGGTACCGGGAGCTTGTTCTTAATAAATAGCAGCTTAAGAGGTTGCTCAGGGCTTTTTCTCTGACATGCATGGGGAGGACCACCTCCTGCAAGTTTTAAGCTTACAATCCATTGTTCAGCCTGCTTCCTTGGTGATGGCACTGACAGAGCAGATTCAGAAATGTGCCACCTATGCCTAAATTTTTAAGTGTTTTAATTAGAAAAGGATGCTGAATTTTATTGAATGCTTTCTCTGCATCAATCAAGATCATATTTTCTTTCATTTGCTTCTGTTGATATGGTGAATTGTGTTAATGGACTTGTATGTGTTAAATGAGCCTTGCATCCCTGGGATGAAACCTACTTGATCGTGATGAATGATTTTTTTAGTGTGTAGCTGTAAGCTGTTGGCTAGGATTTTATGAAGTATTTCTGCACCTATATTCATTAGTGAAATTGGTCTGAAATTCTCCTTTTTAGTTGGGTCTTTTCCTGGTTTTGTTATCAGGGTGATGTTTGCTTCACTGAACATGTTGAAGAAGATTCCTTCCTTCTCAATATTTTGGAAGAATTTCTGTAGTATGGGTAGAAATTTCTGCAGTATGATAGAATTTTGGTGTGAAGCCATCTAGACCAGGGCTTTTATTTGTTGGGATTTTTTTTTTTCTTGAGACAGAGTCTCACTTTGTCGCCTTTGGTAGAGTGCCATGCACAGCAAACTCCAACTCTTGAGCTTAGGCAATTCTCTTGCCTCAGCCTCCTGAGTAGCTGGGACTACAGGTGCCTGCCACAATACCTGGCTATTTTTGTTGTTGTTGTTGCATATACCATTACCTTTAGTATATGGGGCTGGCACCCTACTCTCTGAGGCACAGGAACCACCTCGGAGATTTTTTTATTGTTTCTTTGACCTCAGTTCTTTAAATTGGTCTGTCCAAGAGATCTATTTCTTCTTAATTAACTCTAGGGACAGGGTATGATGCCAGGTATAGATCCATTTCTTTCACATTGTCAGATTTCTGGGCATAGATTTTCTTGTAGTACTCAGAAATAATCTGAGTACTCTGTGGTGGTTGGTGTTATTTCTCCTTTATCATTTCTGATTGTGGTTATTAGAGATTTTACTTTTCTGTTTCTAGTTAACCTGGCCAAAGATTTGTCAATTTTATTTATTTTTTGGAAAACCAACTTTTTGTTTTGTTAATTTTCTGAATGATTCTTTTGTTTTCAATTTTATTAATCTCTGATTTAATTTTGGTTATTTCATTTCTTCTGCTGGGTTTGGGATTAGATTGTTCTTCTTTTTCCAGTTATGTAAGATGGTTCATGAGTTTGCTGATGTGCTCTGTTTCTGTTTCTTGAATTGCAGGCATCTAATGCAAAAAATTTCTCTCTCAAGACTGCTTTTGCTGTATCCCACAGGTTTTGGTAACTTGTGTCTTTGTTGTTGCTGTGTTTGAGGAATTTAATGATTTCCTCTTTTATTTCTTCCTGAACCCAACTATCATTCAGTATAATGTTGTTTAATTCCCAAGTTTCTGTGTGGGGATGAACTTTTAGTTGGAGTTGAGTTCCACTTTTATTGCCTTGTAGTCTAAGAAGATACAAGGTATAATTTCTATTCTTTCATTTTGCTGAGGTTTGATTTGTATCCTAAGTTGTGGTAGATTTTGGAATATGTACAATGGGCTGATGAGAAAAATGCGTAATCTTAACTTTGGGATGGTGTGTTCTGTATGTGTCTATTAATACCATTTGTTCTAGGGTCACGTTTAAGTCCTTTGTATCTTTGTTTAGTTTCTGTTTAAAGGATCTGTCCAGTTCTGTCTCAGTGGTGTTAAAGTCCCCGGCTAATATGGTATTATGGGATATCATACTGTTGAGACACATCAACGTCTGTTTTATAAATCTGGGAGCATTAAGTTGGGTGCATAAATACTTAAAATTGAAATGTCTTCCTGTTGTAGTGTTCTTTTAACTAGTATAAAGTGTCCATCTTTGTCTTTCTTAACTTTAGTTGCTTTAAATCCACTTGTACCTGAAAATGAGATTGCAACTCTTCATTTCTACTGATTTTCATTAGCTTGAAATACTGTTTTCTATTTCTTAACCCTGAGTCTTAATTTGTCCTTCAAGGCTAGGTGTGTCTCCTGCACATAGCATATGAATGGTTTGTGCTTTTTTATCCAATCAGCCAGCCTGTGCCTCTTCAGGGCTGAATTCAGTCCATTGATATTTATTGAGACAATTGATAAGTGTGGGGAAATTCCATTCATCTTATTTTGTGAAAGTCCATTGTGTAGTTTTATCCTTTGTGCCGTGTGGAAGTTTAGTTTTGATGTTTAGTTTCTAAGTGTTTACTTTGCTGGTGGTCCATTGTGATGGTCACTGTTGAGGATATGTCTAAGTATTTCCTATAGAGGTGGTCTTGTTGTGATGAATTTCCTCAGTGCTTGTAAATCTGGAATAGATTTGATTTCTCCATCAATTTTGAAGCTTCATTTAGCAGAATACAGAATTTGGGGCCAAAAATTCTTTTGTTTAAGAATTTAAAGGTGGATGACTATGCTTTTCTGGATTGGAAGGTTTCATTTGAAAAGCCTGCTGTCATCTTAATGGTTCTGCCTTTGTGGGTCAGTAGGTGCTTACTCCTGACTGCTTACAGAATTTCTTTCATGTTAACTTTGGACAAGTTCATTACAATGTGTCTAGAGAAGCTCTGTTTGAATTGAAATCACCCAGGGTTTGATATCCATCTGAAAAGAGTGTGTTAAAGTCTTTGGTAAAACTTGGGAAGTTTTCATTTATGGTAGTCTCCAGTAGGGCTTCCATTCCTTTGGGACAATCTTCTTCCCCTTCAGGGATTCTTATTATTCATATGTTTGAATGCTTCATGGAGTCTTGTAGTTCTCTAAGTGCCTTTTCTGCTTTCTCTCTCTTCTTTTCTGCATCCTTAACTATGTGGGTTAACTTGAAAACTTTATCTTCTACTTGAAGGTACTTTCTTCTCCCTGGTCGAACCTATTTTTGATACTTTCTACGGCATCTTTACATTCCTAATTGTCTCTATCATTTCCTTAAGCTCCACCACATCCTTTCTATAGTCTACATATCTCTTGTCCAATTTCTGGTTCTGTCTTTCCATTTTCTCATCCATTCCTTTTATTGTTTTTGTCATCCATATTGTAAATAATTTTTCTCTCAAAGCCATTAATTATTTATAAGTGGATTCTCCTGCAGCAGCTGCCTCATGGTCCTCTGGGGGGAGTTCTTCTGTTTTGGTTTTTCATGTTGCCAGAATTTTTCTGTTGGTTCCTCATGTGTTCTTTCTTCTTGTTCACCTCTTTTTCCTCCTTTTTCCTTCTCTCTGCCTTCTTTGTTTGAAAAAAAAGTCTTGCTCCTGATGGTAGTATGTTGTGATGTGTCACTGGGACACCATTTGGCAAAGTCGTCTTTTTAGGAGACAGAGACCACAACCAGCAACTTCTATTGTTCTTACTATGAACTTAGTTGCCTTTGGTGATCACCTGATTGTTTTCTAAGCATTCACACCCTGCTGGGTTAGGATCTTAAATCTCACAAGAATCCTTCAGAAGCAGGTCTCACAGTGCCCCCTCACTCTACTTCCCATGGGGTGTGGGAGTCCCTCAGCCTGTCCCAAGAATGCAGTTCTGATTCTGGCAGGTGGAATTGAGATAGCGCCCCTGCTAAGACCTTCTCACAACCTTCCCACATTAGTAGCCCCGAGCCACCAAGAGCTTCTCAGTATGGCTGCCTACCCAGCCACCAAACCTATGGCAAATCCACTCTGACTGTCATTCAAATCTGGTTACTATATACTGTTTGAGTTTGCCCACCCTTCCAAGATTCCCAGTCAATGCACAATTCACCCAGCTGAAAATTCTGGAAAGGCTTTCTCCCATCCCAGATCTCTGTAGGAAGCCAGCTGATCCCAGCTGGTGTCAAACACTTGCCTAATTCATCAGATTTCCACTGCTCTGGATTATACTCTGTGTCCATCTCTCCACCTTCTTGCTGTGCTCCCTGAGCTATGACTGGTTAAGATCTCCTGGCCAGTTATTGCTGGGTTCTCTCTTTTCCCCCACTCATTGTAGGAGAGCTCAACTGTATGATACTTCTGGTCCATCATCTTGATCCACCCCCTAAGGGTTGTCTTTTTTAGATCTCAGAGTTTGCTCAATGCAACAAGCCTCCTCTAGTATAAAAGACAGTATAAATATATTTTTAACTTTGAACTTTTTTCTATGTGATTTAAAAGAAAACTATATAAGGCAATATTATAAATCTACTTTTGTAGGAACAGAATATATACAAACACAATCTGTGACAGTAACAGTATGGCAAAGAGTACATGGAACAAAGTATTGATACAATATTGAAATTAAGAAGATATTAATCTGAAAATGTCATGGCGCATAATATGACAGGACCAGATAAGGAAGACAGAGCAGTACCACAGAGCAGCTTCAGTCCTTGACAATTGAGGCTGATACACGCCAATCTCAATCGTTTGCCTGGATTCCATTACATTAGAGGAAACTTTTTAAAGCTACTGTTATTTTTGTTTTCTGTATTTCTTACGATGAATCTTAACATTAAAGGTCCCTTTAGATTTTCTCCTTCAAGGAAAGTCAAAGATATCTAGTTGGTACTCAAGGACTAATGTTCATGGGGGGCATCCAAGTACAGCAGATCCAACCCTGATGCCAATTCTCAGTGTCACCCACAGTAAGCCTTTACTCTTTCTTTCATCAGAGGCCGGGCTTCCTCCTCATTCTCCATTTTCCTCAGGATTAAATCAGATGTAGGAATTCATTTTCCCCAGAATTATTCCATTTTAAAATTACATTCATAGAAATAGTGGCTAATTCGAACTTTGTCTTATTTAAGACAATATCGTCTAGAAAATTAGACCTAAGAATTGAAACACTTGTGTGTCCAGTTTATACCAAGTGATACAAAGTTACTCTCTCCATTTCTGTGGCATTACTTTGAAGTTTATAAACATGCAATTCCCCCCTCATTTTCATGTGTCTGAAGTGTAGTATCAGTCATACAACTTTGAGAAATCCTTAAAAAAATAAGAATAGCTGTGCCCATGAAAATTATAACTATTCCTTCCCTAACACAGTATCAGAAGAGACTAGTGGAATTGTCTCCCTTCTTTTTTTCCCAAGGTATGCTTTGTTGTCAAATACACGGTCAAAATCTCCATGAATAAAGAAGCACTTAAATTGGGAGGAGAGAAAAGATGTACTGATACCTCAAAATGCCTTTTTTCCCCCAGGAATAAGTGTTTCATAGGACACCTGAGATCAGTTGGTAAATGGTCCATCAACATTCTCAATCTCTTTGGACTAATTTCTTAGGGTATAGGTGAGAACTTGAAATTCTTTGGATTAGGATTTATCTATGTCAAGAATTCTGTGAGCAACAGTATTATGTTTTAATGAATTGACACTTTTTATTTCTTCTTCAGAGGTACAAACCAGATCAAACATATTGTCTTTCTTCTTTAGGGGTCTTCCATATATATAGGTCTTGAGTTATACTTGTTTATGTGCTAAATCTCAAGAGCACTTAAAGGTTCATTACCCAATTTAAACCAAACAAAATTCATAATATAAAATAATACATAGTTTATCAGGCAGAGATAAATGAAACTTCCTAAAAACCATATATAAGCTTAAAATTGCATGCTGCTGTAATACACTAACATGGTAATCTTTGAAAACTCTTACATTTAGTAAACCTCGTAAACTTGACTTTAGAAGAAAAAAATTGTAACAACTTACTTATTTGAGCAACTATGGAGAAAAAGCAACCTGCCATTTCCATCTGCCTAATAATGAATAATTTATACATAGCAATGGACAAATACACTTGAAATTTGTCATTTTTCTTTTTATCCATTGAATTGATATCCGTGAGAAAGGATCTGTTTCAAACAATCAGTTTGGACAATTACATCTTTTTTCAAGTCATTCATTTTCAAATTATAATATACTAAAGAGTTTTAAATAGTCTAAAAGGATTTTAAGTCTATAAATATCACATAGCTTTTTACATGTGGATATCCAATTCTCCCAGCACCATTTATTGAATGGGGAGTTTCTCCCCCAGTGGACGTTCTTGATAGGTTTATCGAAGTTAGGTGGCTGTAAGTTGCTGGTTTCATTTCCTGGTTTTCTGTTCCATTCCAAATGTCTATGACTCTATTTTTGTGCCAGTACCATGCTGTCTTGATCACTATGGCCT
>CAUYQV010109152.1:0-63974 GCA_963574575.1 Galagoides demidoff
GCTGCAACCAAAAAATGGCCGGGCGTTGTGGCGGGCGCCTGTGGTCCCAGCTACTTGGGAGGCTGAGACAGGAGACTCGCTTGAGCCCAGGAGTTGGAGATTGCTATGAGCTGTAATGCCATGGCACTCTACCCAGGGGGACAGCTTGAGGCTCCATCTCAAAAAAAAAAAAAAAATAGTGCAACAAAAGAGGAAAAATCTTCCAAAGAATGATTCCCACCCACACTTCTCCTCTCACTCTTTCCCTGTCAACTCTTCTCCTCCGTTGGTTAGTGATACAAACCTCCATTGCATTGCAATAATGTATTATCTGCATTGATTCATTTCGAAAGCATTGTTCAATTAATATAATTTTGGTGGAACTTACTTGGTTGTTTTGAATTAAGAGAGACAATTTTTTTAAAAGAATATCTGACATTGTTTTTATTTCATTGTTTCTCATTTAGAGTCAGAACTTTATGGGATATATTATGATTGTTAAGGAATAGACCTGGATACTAGTTTAGCACAAGTACTTAAATTATGTGAATCATTGCATTTAATATTCAATGGTTATGAGTGAACGTCCTTCATTTGTTAATTTGTTTTATTTGTATGTTTGTGTTTTCTGTGAAATAGCTCTTTATGTTTTTCACCCTTTTTTTCTAGAGGCAGAGGTTTAAGGAAGAAGGCATTCTTTGTTCTCAATGTTGAAAAAAAAATTATGTAAGGAAATTATTATATCTGCATGAGTTGCAAATGTATTTTCTCAATGTTATTTTTTTTGCCATAAAGATCTTAAATATTTTTCTTTATGTCTCATCATGATTAGAAAAAAAAATCATAACTCCCACATTTCAAAAGCATTTACATTTATTTTATTCAGTTTGTTGCTGTTTTTATTAATGATGATGTTTAATGTAGATTAGGACTTTTCCTGTGTTTGACAAGGATTTAAATGAGAATACCAGTCATGTTTACCTAGTTAAATAAACTTAAAAAAACTATTTATTTTTCCTTTTTAAATTCTGAGTCATCAAATTCTCAGCTGATCCAGCAACTTCACCAAAACATAAAATATTTATTAAAACTTAACACAATACTTAATCCTGCCATTGAAAATAGAAATTAGTCTTTTTTTTTTCTTTATATTTGCAGGGCCTCGTATACAATTTGCTTCCCAGTATGTTACACATAGTACATTTTAAATAAATTACTGTATATACAAACTGTACTCAAAGTCTATCTTCTTCATAACAAACTAAAAATTGATTAAAGAAAATCACTGGCTTTTGGCTTCTAAAATAAAAAAATTGCTCATTATTTTAAAATGTGATCACTGGACAAACATGTATTTATAATGTTTATAAATTATACAATAGGCTTTTATATACATTTTTAGTTGATGTATTTGGTTTGTTTTTAAAGAGTTATTTTAGGAATAACAGGAACAATTCACTGCTCAGTTTACACACAGACACACAGATTAGGTGTTTCAGCCTTTTCAGCTTGCTAATATCTGAACGTTCTTATTAATCAAACAATGAAAATCACCAACAGCGTTCACAAAAGGAAGACCTCTCCCAGAGACACCTGCCCTTCATAGCAGGGATGGAAGAAAGTTTATATTCATTACAAACAGGTAGAATCCCTTAGAGAAAGTGAGGAAAGAGTTGAGAAAATTGCATATCTTCCTTCAATTGTGTGGGTCATTCTATTCCACTCTTCAATTATTACAACTTCACGGAGGAGAAAGTCAGCATTCTTTCCCCCAACAAATTAATAAATAAGGAAATCAAATAAAATTAGAAGTGGATTGAATTAATGTAAACACGGCGTGTTTGGATATAGCTAATTGACGACATGTGTCACCTTTGAATATATATAGAATATAGCTAATTGACGACATGTATCACCTTTGAATTTCTCTAATTTCTATTTTCATTCCAGAAAATAGGCTATTTTTAGTTATCACATAAGATCAATTTCTCGGATTAATGAGGTTTTATTAATTCTTTAGTGAGTTTGCATTTTAATATATATTACTGAACTGAAGTAATTTGGTTGTGATGTCATCTTTTTAAGGAGAATGAAAATCCAAAAACCACAGTATTTAAGAGTGGTTTCAGTCACTGGTTTTAGTTTTTGTTCCCTATTTTCTTATCTAATTGATAATAAATCTTTCAACTCTTAAGTGCGGCCATTAAATTGAAATCTTATCCTTAGAACAAGAAACCCTTTCTTATGAACTGTTTCCTACAAACACATTCTGCCTGTGAAAGACAGAGAGTGAGTCCAGAATTTCTCTTCACTAAAGTAATATAGAAATTGTAGATATTGATGGTTTATAAAAGGAAACCTACAGTGAAATTTTTAAGTCTGTGTGACTCCTTCTGGTTTTTAATGACTTTTATTTGTTCCAATTTGAAGGAAGTTGTACAACTAAATCACTTAGGATCTAAATTAGTGATTTTTAACAGGTGGGCTGCGGCACACAGGTGTTCCGGGAGAGGATGGGGGGGGGAGGGAGGCTCAAAACATTTTAAAGATCATTAATTACACTATGTTTGAAAAAATTCAAAGGACAGTAAATATATTCTCTTTTTAACTTTTTTCTTTTGATGAACATAATTTAAGTATGCCCTGAAAGTTTAACTATAGATTCTAACGTACTGTGAGATAAGAAAAGTTGATAAACACCCACCCCAGTGTTGCCACTCTGTTAGCAACATAGCACTTTCATATTTATCAAAGCCTTCTTTCATAAATTTGAAACACTGAACCAAAACTTAGAAATGGCTGTGTCTTAACTATTTATATTCAAATATGCTTCAGACATATGGGAGAAAATATTTTCAGTATAAACAATTATGTTGCACACAGGACTTTTCCTGTGTTTGACAAGGATTTAAATGAGGATATCAGTCATGTTTACCTAGTTAAATAAACTTACAAAAATATATTTACTTTCCATTTATAAATTCTGAGTCATCAGATTCTCAGCTGATGAGACCAAAACATTAAATATTTATTAAAACTTAACACAACATTTAATCCTGTCATTGAAAGTAGAAATTAGTCTTTTTTTCTTTAAATTATCAGGGCCTCCTGTACAATTTGGTTCCCAGTATATTACACAGAGTTAGACCTTTTTAAATAAATTATTGTATATACAAACTATACTCAAAGTCCAACTTCTTCATAACAAGCTGAAAATTGATTAAAGAAAATCACTGGCTTTTAGCTTCTAAAACAAGAAAATTGCTAATTATTTTAAAATGTGATCACTGGACAAACATGTATTTATAATGTTTATAAACTATACAATAGGCTTTTATATACAATTTTAGTAGATGTGTTTGGTTTGTTTGTAAAGAGTAATTTTAGGACTGATAGGAACAGCTCCCTGCTCAGTTTACACACAGTCACTACTGATCTAATAGAACCATCAGGGAAAAGCAGACACCCTGTAACCTTGTCCATTCCCATTAATCCTCTCTCTTCACTATAAATGTGACAAACTGATGAAAATAATGAATATTTGGATGAATTGTACATGATCAGGGTCAGCTGATTATTTCAAATCCTTGAATTGTTACATTTTCAAATATATTTTGAGTTCTCTATAAAGTGTGCATTCTGATTTTGTATGATATTAAAAGTCCTGAACTCAAAAAAAGGAAAAAAAAATTGAATCTTGATTTTTCTAAGCAAAGCTTTGCAGCTGAAAAACTGTGGTAAGAAACTTGGTCAAAGTCAATCTCATTAATCATGCCAAAGATTAAATTTTTTTTGCATGGCCTGGAATCGATACAAATTTTTGGATTTAGCAACAGGAACTGAAAATGGAAAAGTACCCGCAACAGAGGGTACGTATAATTTATAAGAGGAGGCTTTTGCCAGGGCACTTTTTGTTCCTTTCTCTGGCATATTTCTCTTTTTGACTCTGTAGTTACTAACCCAACACTCCTCAAATCTCCCTCCCTTTATAAGATTCTCCATTTCTTATTTCTTCCCTTGTCCTGACCTACTTTCCTCCATTTTAGCTCCAACCTAGAATTGAAAAGCTTTGTTAGCTGTTATTCTCCGTAGTAATGGGCAGCTTTCCTGTAGAAATAAGTGATCGCAATTGCTCCCTAATAGACTCTGCACTCTTTAGCCCAGAGTAATTGAACCTATTAATATCTCCAGCTTCTTGGGCAAGAATGCACTTCTAGAAGATAAATAGTGAGGTAAGACCACTGTTTCCCCTCATCTGTTACATTAGGGCCAAGGAACATGTCCCCCAAGGGGGCTGTCTCAGGCCAGCTGAACCTGCTTCTCTTTTGCACCCCACTTCTGGGCATCTTCTGGGCATGCCCAGTCCTTTTTTATCACCTCCCTCTTTCCCCTGGCACCGGCCCCCTCAGTCTTGATCGTGTCAGAACTCCAGCCTTGGCTTTTCTCTCTCACCTCTGTGGGACTGGAGCACCCCCATCCTCAGGGCTCAGGCATGCCGTGCCCCGGGGTGATACCAGCCACCCATGTCAAAAGAAAAAAAAAATAGTGAGGTAAGATATCCAAGCTTCTAGGAATAGTCTTGAATGGTAGACTAGGGATTGGAGGAAGTGGTAAAGATGAGCTTTGGAAAGATCATGTTCAAAAATAGTGTTTTTTCTAAATCTTGAGATTCTTATGTATGATCAAGGTTACTTATTCATTGACAGTAAAATCTAACATGTGTCATTTGAAAGAGAATGAAGTTATTCTCCTATGAAAGAAAATTTCCCACCTGCTCTTAGTTATGTATCTCAGGTGGAAGCCATGTGCAGGATTTGATGGAGCAACCCATATGAGTCGTGCACTGGAAGTCACCCATTAAATCCTCACAATGAGCCAGGTCCAGCATGAGGTGCTTTATTCACATAAAGTTTTAGTTATTTCTTCAATATACCTTACTCCAACAGCATTCTCTTACATTAATAAACTATGATCATTGGATCTTCTCATTTGTTTAGGTTGCAATAAATTCAAATTGATTTCCATCTAGATGTCATTTTTATGCTTTACAAATTAAGGAATTCTTAATACTACATTATTTATATTATATATATTGTTTCATAATATAATGCAAAAATTAAAGTTTTGGAAATTTCAATATCATAAGAACGTGACTAGGTATTCCTTTTAGGACCCGTGTTCAAAGTTGACTTTTTAAATATTGTTAACATATTCATAAATATGCATATGTACCTTTAAAAGCTATATCAGAAATCATGTTCAGGAAATATCATGGAAAAGTTCCATTCTGCTTATAAATATGAAAGACATTATACCAGCAAATTTTATCCTAAAGTAAGGCAAAGCTGTGAGTAGCTAGAGACTAATGGGAAGGAGTTCAGCTCAGTTCCTTCCGACCTTTTCTGAGTTCCATGACTCACACTGGCTTTATTAACACAGCGCACAAAACGCTTCTTTAAAGTCAGATGATTCACAGAAAATGGGTTTTCTCAGGTAGGTGAATTAAAAATCATAATATTAATAAGAGTTTTCCAGGGTTATAAAACTGCCAACTCACAACTCTAGGGAGGGAAGGGCGATGATTTCATTACAGAAATTACTTGAGAAAATATAAAATGTAATTTGATAGCACCATACATTTTTGTTGATTTTGTTAATAAGATTATAACTGTTGAATATTAAACATTTACAACAATGTTCCCAATTTGCTAAATGAACTAATCTAAAAAGAAAAAGAGAAAGTAACAAAGAGGGCTGATATGGTTGACCAGAGATATCAGCTACCAGATTATCTCAGAAAAAAGCTTTATATATAAAAAAAAAAAATGATGGTTACCAGTGCAGGCCCAAATAAATGTAAGACATTTTCAAATAAATATATAGGCTTGGGATGTAATGTGAAGCAAATGATTCCATATGACAATTTGACAGTAAGTTAGGTCTCAAAGCATCATCTGAATAAGCAAGATGTGTCCCCATAAGACTTGAACCATCTTCTTTTATCACGTTCCTCCTGCCTGTCCATTTAACATGGCAAGTTCCCCATTGATAAATTACTGAGACGCTTTTAGAATCGCAAATATGTATGTATGTTTCCCTCACTGGAAGAATTTATCCTATTTTTACGAGTGTATGAGTATGGGACAACTCTCATTTTACTCAATATATTTACATTAAAAATTCAACATTTGTATTTTCTTATATGTCTAACTCTTGTATTGTCAAGCCACTTAAAGGTGTACAGTCTGACTACCATTTATTTGGTTCACACACTAGACCACAAGGTGTATCTGATCATCGTAAGACTTTCTCAGAGGCCAAGACACTTCCCTTTTTTTCAGTTTCCTGTACAAATAACTTTATATTACTAGCAAATTTAAAGGTATGATTTCATTACAACCTATGGCCTACTTTCTACAGTCTAATATTTTTCTTGATGGAGCAAGCCAACACCTGAATTTCTATTTTGCAACTTTGGCATCCACATTTATACCTTTTTCCTTTACATTTCTCTACTTCATAAATTCCCCACTTTGCGCAAACACTCATCTACCCACCTGCTCTTCCCTTTTGCTTACTTACACATTCTGATTAAATCGGTCACCATCAAGTACTATTAATTTTTCCTGCCTAAATAATTCCCAAATTCCTAAAACTATTACCACTTCTTATCTGTATGGAAAAACTCATCAATCTATCAGTTTATTCTGTTTCACTCTACACCAGTGGTTCTCAACCATCCTAATGCCACAGCCCTTTAATATAATTCCTGTGGATCACAACCCACAGGTTGAGAATTGCTGCTCTATAACCTGCTTCTTACTATTAAGACCTAGTGAACATTGCCTACCTCCATGTAAACTTTATTATTGTGTTATATTTTCCTTAAATGCCATATAAGCAAGTGTTCAAAGATATTCTCAGGCAATAATTCCCAGTTACAAATTAAAAATATCATTTCAAGATGTTATTTTTAATATGTAGCTTTCATGTATGGCAAGTAATATGAAGTGTATAGCCACAATACTATTGTAACTATTTTTTAAAGCGTTTTCTTTATATAAATTTACTTTTAAATCAATATATTTATATCATTTTATATAATTATGTCCACAGGCTCCTGGGGCACAATCAGTTAGTGCATGGAATTGATACCATAATTATATCTATAGAAAATTATATTTTAAATTATAAAAGTCAATTTATATAAATTGCAAACTTTATAAAAATAAATTTTTAAATTTTTTAAGTAAAAAATAAAGATAGTATGCAGTTTGCAGAAAACAGGCCTATGAGATAAATTTCATGATCCTTGGCATGGTAGAAATAACTTTTAAGATTTATCTTTCCTACCAAAACGAGAAGTTACAATTCTTCTCCCTCATGCATTTCTTGCACACACACGTGCACACATAAGCAAGGTGATTCCATTTCTTTTATCTTTCTTCATGTTCACCCACTATAGAATCTTTGATTAGGGCAGCACCTGTGGCTCAAAGGAGTAGGGTGCCGGCCCCATATACCGGAGATGGTGGGTTCAAACCTGGCCCTGGCCAAAAATTGCAAAAAAAAAAAAAAAAGAATCTTTGATCAAAGAATATTTCAGTGTTGCCTCAAGGATGGTTTATTCCTGTTTGGGAATATTTTTAAATTCTTTAGAGTCATTGTCACTAGTTACTAATTATAATCCTTTAAATCATTTTTGTCTGTTAAGGAGAGGATGAGGATGACAAGTTGTACACATTCTAGATTCTCCCGCAGACTATTGCTATTAAAATTTAATGCTATGAACCCTGAATTTTCTACTACTTCTGGTTATGACTACTTAATATTTTTAGTGGCTTTTGGAGTAAAGGATTTTTGAGAAATGAATTTTTTAACCATTAATTCATTTTTAATATCTATTTCTTATGATCAGTGTGTAAGTTACCGATAATAGAATTTTATTTCTAGAGGAGGCTGACACCAATACCATGTAAGATAGTCATTAATATTACTACGGAAGTTTAGAGAGAAATAACCATCTTGTGACATCACAATTGCTTGAAGAGTATCATCTATAAGGAAAAGTAAGTAACAATATCAAAGAGAATTTTACTATCACTGTCATATCAATTTTCTTAATCACCTTTTATTTTCCATTTGTGCAAATCACTCTGCTTTGGGGAATGCAGGGGTGGAAAGGTCTTTTTTTTTTTTTTAATGTAACTAGCTAGAGAGTAGATATTTTTGGATTTGTGGCTGTAAAGTCTCTATTGCAACTACTCAACTCTGAGGTTGTCGTGTGAAAATAGCCATTGATCATATAAACAAATGTATGACGTTGTCTTCCATTAAAACCTTATTTCCAAAAGCAGTCAGCATTCTAAATTTAGCCATAAGTGACAGTTCACCAGTATCTATTCTGAGGGGAAAGCAAATATGACTACATTGCGCATTCTAACGCAGCATGGAGCAGATACTATCATGTTTTATGCTAATTCTGACAAAGTACTAGATTAGTAGGGCATAGAAAAATGGGCAGTTATAATTATAACAGGCATAACAATCTAATACATCCCCTTATCAAAGTGTTGCTAGTACAGTGTAGAAGTTTGGAAGAAGAAATTAAGAAAAAGTTCAGTAATGACATATGAATTGGTCCTGAAAAAGGACTAAGGATCTTTTCAGCCTTGATATGAAGAGAAAATGTGTCATTTTTTGAATGTGAAAATGTATACACACTTACGTGAAGAAAGAGTTAACACAGCTGGCCTGAAATTTCTATTTTCCAAAAAGCCCATTTGTGGACTTGA
Organism: Galagoides demidoff; assembly: GCA_963574575.1. NCBI lineage: Eukaryota > Metazoa > Chordata > Mammalia > Primates > Galagidae > Galagoides > Galagoides demidoff. The sequence goes on from CAUYQV010109152.1 coordinate 8,775, forward strand.
CCCTTGGCAGCAGCCTAGAATATATTTTCCCCAACCTGAACTACTGAACACAAACACCTGCTTTCCTTCTTGAATCTGAAATTTAAATAGTGTGGCTAACTGTTGCACCTACATAAATGGCCCCCAATAAAAACCTTGGACTAGAAACCTACCACATGCACTGTTCTATTTTGCTGTTGGAGAAGGAAATGGATACATCGTCTGTGTCTTTTGTGTTTGTGTAATGGGATGGGTGTTGGGGAAAATACAGGAAATCAGTGCCTCAGTTTCTCCAGATTCATCCTGAAATGTCTGTTCCATTCCATTAATAAATTATCTATGACCACAAATGTCTCTGAGTAAGGAGGTCCTAATCAGTGAGTCTGTGCATGTGCTGAGGACCTTGGACATCTACACAAACATACACAGCCAATACTCATTTTAATTACTTGCAAAACAAGTACTTTCAATTCTGTTCTCTCCTATTTTAGTCTTCCCTTCCATTCCAGTTCATTCTATAATATTCGATTCAAATTAATTCAATTTTAATTCAGTCCACATTTACACTAAAACCATTTGTAACCCACTGTGTAATTTCTTGATCTGATAATGAGACACTGCTGCAGATGAACTACCCAGCTGTCATTCCAGGTTATATCTACTTCATGTTGTTGAAGTAAAAACCTGTAAAAACCCACAGAGAAATGTTCATTTTAAAAAATTTTAGTACTGACCAATGCCAAAAAAGGCATTTATTAATAACCGATTAGTTATCCAGTGCTACATGAGAAACTACTCCAAAACTTATTGGCTTATAAAAACAAAAATTTATGTCACAGCTTCAATGGCAGGCTCTGGCTCAGGGTCTCTCACTAGGTGCACTCATGTTGTTAGCTGTTGCTACAAACATTTTAAGGTTCGACTGGGGAACTTGCTTACAAATTCACACACATAGCCCGTAGCAGACCTTACTGGCTGGGTCCCAGAGTCATCAGTCTTTGTCATCAGGCATATTATGGCGGTTCAAAACATGGCAGCTGGCTTCCCTCAGTAGGCAAAACAGCACAAGAAGGCAAGCAAGACAGAAGGTAAAGTCTTTTCTGTAACCTAATTTCCAGATGACAAACCCACACTTTTGCTGTATTGCATTTATTGGAGATGAGTCAGTAAGTTCGGCCACACTCAAGGGATGAGTATTATTCAAGGGCAAATACATGAGGATGCAAGGTTCTTAGAAGACCAACTGCCTCCCATGATTAGCAAGAAATAAAACAAACATGGTAAAGCTAAACATTTATAAAATGTTGAGTAGACACATGTTCATTTCTACAGTGTATTTTTTTCTTTATAAAAAAGATTTTTTGCAAATCTCATCTGCAATAGTCTTTGATAGTCTCACTCTTCATTCTTGAAGACAGCTGTTAGTTTTAAAAGCCATTTTAATACGTCATAATTTATGAATACTTCTGTGTACCACGGGGTAAATTTATATGTGGCATGACTTCATCTGTGTGCTTAGATGGAGGAAGGATATGGGTAAGAAGGGAAAGAGCTGAGAAAAGAGGTAAAGTCAAAGAAATGAGGAAATGATCATTACATTTAAAATGCACTGAGTGTTTATTATATGCCATATATCCTTCTAAGTACCACTTGCATATATACAAATATATATAGACATATCATAAAAGATATTATATAATACTTAGTAAAATAAATATACTAATCAATATACATAAATACATATTTATTTGTAAACATTATAATACATTAATATTCATTATATAATATAATTTAGTTTAATATAATTTGTATATGTATTCATCTAAAAATAGATAATGTGTGTTTTATTTCTTTGTTTTTGTTCTTCTTTAGAGGAGGTACATGGACACTATAAATTTGGGATTAGATTGTGCTATAGCCCATTATTTCACTTTCAGAAATCACAGTTGATAGGGTCTTTTCTGATTCACCCATGAAAGTTTTGACTTGCTGGGCTTATCAGTATTGCTGGGAGGAGACTTGTTTATGTTCTCACAGATTTTAAGTGTCTTGATTTCTGTGCATCTTGCACTTTTGTAATGTCCCATGTTTTATTATTTTCATGCTACACATAAGGAACCTGAAGATAAACTGGCTTAGGTTCATATAACAGGAACTTGAATTTTATCCCAGACGGAATCTGCATTTCTGACTCCATAATGTCTTCTGCCACAGATTTAAGTATGGAATATGTATGCACGGCCGTACATTAAAACTCAAATAATGCACATTTCTAAGATGACCCAACTGAGTTACTATATCTTCAATCCATATGTCAGCTAATCAATAATTATCAAATAAATGAACGTCCTAATTTATTTTGAATTCTCTTGACACTGCCCTACTTTAAAATATGGGACAAAAATTAAATATTGGTTTTGCATATGGTAGTAAGACAAAGGAAGAAAGCAAAGAAAGTTTATAACATATAACAAGAATAAAAAATGGAGGAATGAAGAGAAAGGATAAAAGAAAGAAAAAAGGGAAATTTTAGTTTTAATTTATATCACAGTTTAAGGAGTGAGGATGGATTTTCCACTAATGGTATACCATAAACAGAGCACAGCATAGGGAAATACTTTGAAGTTTTAGAATTAAAGTTATAAGATAAAGAGCAAAAAGCTTGTAATATAACATATAGTACAATTGTACATACCTCAGGAAAACAAGATTTGTAAAAATAAACTAATCTTGTTTAGAGTTTTTAAATGTAGCACTGATGTGTAATAAAACTTATTATCAGCATACAAATGTTAATATGAATGTATCCATTTAGTTAAAAAAGACAAATTTATAGTTATTTCACTAAAATCTGCAGGGTTCTGGAACAAAGGAACTTATCGAATTTAATATATTTCTCATAAAAATGTCTCGGAAGTATTAATTTCATGCTTGACACACCTTTTCATAGCCTTTGTGATTTTATATCTCTGATTTATAGCAGGCTAGTATTGTTGGACGATAAACTGTCAAATTACAGAAATTCTAAAACTGAAAGGAGATTTCTTTCTTAAATATAACTAAAAAGTTGGATTGGTTAAGTATGAAATATGAGCCTTGAAGTGAGTTCATTTAATAATTATTTTGAAACTATAATAGTCACATATTTGTTAGAAAAATAGAAATTAAATGTTAAATAGTTTTTCTTAGTTCACTTTTCCTTTCTTCCCAGTGGTTTTATTTGAAATAGTGAAAAATTTCAGATAGTAAAACAATCAAGAATTGAGAAATATTTTATTTTTTCCCCTCAGATATAGAAGCAAAAATAGCTTAAATATTTGGTGATTAGAACAATAGCGTTTCTAAACATTTCACTTTTATTAGACAGCATTAGCACATATATATATATATATTTTTTTTTTTTTTAAGAGACAGAGTCTCACTTTGTCACCCTCACATAGAGTGCTGTGGCATCAAAGCTCACCTCCAACTCTTGGGCTTAGGTGATTCTCTTGCCTCAGCCTCCCGAGTAGCTGGGACTACAGGCACCTGAGCATTAGCATATTTTTAAGTCAAGTGATGGTGTGACTCATGAGAAAGGTCTGTCTTCCCAAATCATTCATTTAGACTGTGTTAAACTGCTTGTCAGCTGATTGCAAAGAATGGGCAAAACATGTTCTTTTGGACAAGTGACATCTAGAAAAATGATCGGGTTATTACAAAAAAAAAAAGAAAAAAATATAGTTAAAGTGGCTAAGTGATAGGAATTTTTTAAAAAAGTACTAATAGAATAAGTGATGGGTTAAAGATTAATTAGATCTTCTCAGCATCCGGGAAGGAAGCTAAAACAAAACAACAGGTTTTAATATTTCACTAAGATTCTTCTGTTTGAGTATAAATAGAATAGTCCAGAGGCTTCTACACATTAAAAAAAAAAAACAACAACAGTTCTTACAAATCAGAACTATAAAATAACCTGTATAACTTTCATCTGATCCAGTGGTTATAAATTACCTCTTGGAGATATATGGAATAAAAAAAAAAAAAAGAATCCCTCTTCTGCCTGGCAGTCTTTCAAATATTTAAAGAAAGCTATTGTTAGAGAATGCTGTGTAGATGTTAATTTATGATTTCTCTGTGCTATATCTAAGACTTGCTTTACCCACATCCTGTTTCATTAATATTAGCCAGATTTTTGTGATCAGAGAAGTTTTCAGGATCAAAGATGTGTCCCATTTTTGCTGTGCTGATCAAATCCAGTTTTTGGCCCAGGTTCTCCATGAGTCAGATGTTGAATCATTAGTGTAACTGCACCAGTGTCCCTATTGGGTGGCAATCAGATCTCTTTCGCAATGTTGTCCACAGATATTTCATCCTCATTACCTACCAGATTTCTTTTATTTATTTATTCATTCATCCATCCATCCATCCATCCAACCATTCATTTATAAAAGATAATAACTCCGGTAAGAAGTTACGAAGTACTAGGTACCTGCTAGGTCTATGCCACCAGTGAAAGTTATTTTCACTTACTTCTTGAGCTGTCATTCTCTGAATTGGTTTTAATTTCATCATGTATCCCAATTTTTAGTACCCAAAGTGACAAGACTCCTGGGTACCTGGCTATCATGTCTTTAGCCTAATTAACAGTATTTCCGATCATGAAATAGAAACTCCTATTAGCTCTATGGGAGCTACCTCGCACCATCACACTATTGATTCATATTGATCTCACTGTTGAGTAAAACCACAGCTCTTCTACACGCTATTGCTAAGTGATACTACACTTCATACAACGGGCTTTTTGGATTTGAGGTCAAGACCTTACATTTACCACTCTAACATGTGTGTTATTAGTTTCGGCCCCTCTCCCTTTATTGTCCAAATGTTGTGGTTACTTTTTTGGCTATACAGGTATATACCATGCTTCCTGTTACTTGGCATACACAAATATGGTTTGTTACAACCACCTTATAGTTTCCAAACTAAACATGAATTGATTACAATTACTGACATGGAAAGGACGGAGTTCAGAGCCAGACGGAATGTGGTAGCACGCTTTCCCGGGCTACAGCTTTGCAGACTGTTCTTCATCTTGTTATGAATCCAAACTTTTTATCATGAAGTCAACCATAATGTGTCTTAGTCACAAGCATCTTAATGAATAATGCTTTGTGAAAAGCAATCTGCATCATATACTTGATTAATTTGTCTCACCCTCTTATTTTAAAATAGTTAAAACTGCAATGCCACAGTCTTAACAACATTTGTATAAGTCTAGGGAACACGATAAAGCCTGCTCTCAGAATGGACCCGGGCCCTTTAAGTATTTTTGTGTATTTCAAGCTCCATATTACCTATGACTGCCAGAAAAGAAAACCATGTAAAAGGTTAGAGAAATTCTTCCCTGATGCAAAGGGACTAGATCCTGGTGATACTTCTTACCAACTTGTTATTCTCCTGAAGAACTTCTTTCTTATTACTACTAATGCATGGATACCAAAAGCTGCACGTAACAAGCATCACAAGTGTTTGGTTATAATGCCTCCTATGTCATGTCATTGAAATACTAACTCCAGAGTGTCATTGAAAGAAATATGCACATTAAAATCCCCAGTCTCTCTCCCCCACATGCTGTCTACCTCTTAAGCTCCCTGGATCTACCTTGCCCTGATCACCTATATTCTGATGTGACAATGGTACTGAACAGCTCACATGGCCCAGAAGGCATCACACTGCTCATGGGTCCTTGTTTTCCTGAATTACATTTCTTCTGCCTGAAAGATTTTTTCCAACTAATCAGTCTTCAGCTCATTTAGAAGTAACTAGACAGCAGACAAAGAGGTGAGTGTCAGTTTTGTTGTCAGTGAATAGATATAAGAGTATTTGAAAAGTCAAATAGAATTTGTAGGCCTTTTGTACCCACAGGAAAAGAGTCAACATAATCATGCATTTAGGTCAACGAGTTTTAAGTCATGTAAACTGCCAACTTCGACCATAACTTTACTGGACCAGGGTCTGGGTCCTGAGACAAATATGTGTCATTTATAAGATAACATCCTACCTATGGTGTGGCCTGGTGTGAGAAATCTGCTCAGTAATGAACTGACAGATGATCCATCTGTCACTCAGATGATCCATCCCTGGAGAATGGGAATATGTTATCTTATACTTTGAAGAAGTGACTGAGTTAAAGTACTTAAAATGAGAAGGTATTTTAGGATTATCCAGGTGGGACCCATGGAATTACAGAGGTCTTAGAACAAAGAGTCAGTAGATTCAAAGCAAGAAAAGAGATGTGAGGATGGAAGCAGAGGTGGGAGTGATGTCCTCTGAGGATGGAGGATGGGGCCGTACACCACCAAATGCAGCTGATGGTCTCTAGAAGCTGCAGAAGTTAAGAAAATGGATTCTCCCCTATAACCTATGAAGGAAGAAACCTTGATTTAGGATTCTGACCTGTCAGGAACCTGTATGTTGATTTTAAGATTCCTGACATCTAACTATTAGGTAAATAACTTATATTGTTTGAAGACACTACATTTATGGTAATTTTTTACGGGAGCAGTAGAAAATATAAGAAGTTATATTTCAAATGCGTGTCAAGAGACAAATTCATGTTCACCAACAACTCTGATGCCAGCTTACTCTTAAAATTCAGGAGGTATAAAAATCTGGTCTTTTTGCACAGGAACACCCAGCTGGCTACCAACTTTGTGTAGAGAGAGAAAGCAGTGGGGAATTACTAGTGGGCAGACAGAGCAAAGCCTAAAAACAGGAGAAAATCAAAAGCTAAGAGATAAAGAGCATTACAGCATCTCATTATAAGGCTATTTCCCACGCACCATGCAACAGGTTTCTGCAATCTTTGACTTCTCTGCCAATGGGAACTTCATGTTGAACGCTGAGAAGACACCTTTCCCTACATTAGATCTCATCTCATTTTACAGATTCCTACGACAGATACGTGCAGCCCCTGTGTTACAAACATCCAACTTACATAGAACACATACCCACAAACAGATGCTATTTACATGTAATAGGCAAGCGTACCTGTTCCAACATAAGCAAATTCAACTTATGAACAAGCTGCAGACCCATCTCTTATAACCTGAGAACTACCTGCACTTATCTCACTGCATAGATTCCAACTGATATATTTCTTACTTTTTATCTTCTGAATTCTTATTTGTAATTAGATTGTTCTCTTCAAAGATTTTTCTTCTTTTTGTAAGTAACACATAATAATGATCAAGTCAGGGTAATTAACATGTTCGTCAACCCAAACACTTGTCGTTTCTTTGTGGTAAGAACATTCAAAATTCTTTCCTGTAGTTATTTTCAAATATACATTATTGTTAGCCATAGACACCCAGCTGTGCAATAAAGACCCAGAACCTACTCTTCATGGCTAACTGTAACTTTGTCCCCATTGACCAGTCTTATTCATCACTCCTGCCACATGCCTGCCACAGCCCCGGTAATCACTATTTTACTCACTACTTTTATGACATCAACTTTTTCCACATATAAGTGAGGTATTTTCTGTTCCATGCATGGCTTATTCCACTTAACATAATGTCCTCCACGTTCATCCATGTTATCTCCAATAACAGGATTTTATTCTTTCTAATGGCTAAATAGTATTTAATCTGTGTAGGTTTCATGTTTCTTCATCTAGTCATCCATGGATAGACAATTGAGTTGATTCTACATCTTAGATATTGTGAAAAGTGTTGCAGTCAAAACTGGGTGCTAATATCTCTTTGACATACTGATCTCATTTCCTTTGGGTAATACCCAGTAAGACTGTTGCACTGTATGGTTGTTCTGTGCGTAAGGTTTGATGAACCTCCATACTATTGTCCATAATGGTTGTAGTAATTTATAACCCTCTAACAGTGTATATGGCTTCCCTCTCCACATACTTTCCAGCCTTTGCTGTTCATTCATATAACTAAAGGTGATACTTTATTATATTTTTTATTTGCATTTCCCTGATGATTAGTGATGTTGAATACATTTTCATATGTCTGATGGTAATACTACTTATTTAAAAAGACCTTGTGGCTTATTGTATAACTTATTGTGAAGAGAGTCTAAGGGGGGGAATTTCACCTGCATGAGACATACAAAACAAGGGAGGCTAGTGAAGAAACAGAGACTTTTTTTAATAGACAAAATGTTTGCATCTCAACCTCACAAATTTGTATGTTGAAATCCTAACCTGCTATGTGATAGTATTAGGAGCTAGGGTATTTGGTAGGTGATTAGCTCATGAGCGTGGAGCCCCCAGGATTGGGATTAGTGCCTCTCTAAAAGAGGTCCTGGGCAGTCCACTTGCACTCTCTGTCATGGGAGACCAAGTGAGAGAAAAGTGACCCATGAACCAGGAAACAGGTCATCGCCAGACACCAATTTGGACTTCTCAGCCTTCTCAGACCTCAACTATGAGAAATTAATGACTCTTGTTTATAAGCCATCTAGTCTATGGTATTCTGTTACAGCTGCCTGAACAGACTTGGACACTATGAATAGGTGGCATCTTGGTGGTCGGATGGGACTTCTCACCAGGCAAGAAGCCCTTGATATTAATTGGCTTCTGGGTCTAATTACTTAAGATTGTATGACTAAAACTAAGAAATTTTGCTCAGAAAAGCAAAACAAGATATAAGGACCAAAAAAAATAGACTTCTTTTAAGTCACTGGGGAAAATTTTCAGAAGGAATTACATAGAAACAAAGCACTCATTTCAATAATAACAAGAAAGTTCCATTCGCTTTGTCTATCACAGGGTTTAACTTCATTTAACTTGTAAGTTTCAATCTTTTATTGCAATATAATTTCTAATTTGAAATAAAAATGTCTGATTATGATTTTGAATTCCTTATTATTGGTGTGATTATTAAAAAATATTGGCCTTTATCATCTCATATATAAAATGAAGATAAAAACAGTCCTAGATCATAGGGTTGCTTTTGAAGAGCAAATAAAATAATTCGTTTTCTCAGTTCAATAGCACATACATTGTTATTTCAGTGCTATCTCTTGTTAAACAGTGAATATTTTCTCGCCCGCTTTGTTTGATTCAGAAAGCCTTAGGCAAACCTATGACAAAGGAAAACACTTTTTTTCACCCTCCTACTCTCCCCTATTTTGGTTCTAACTTAACACTTACATATTATTCTTATTCCCTCCCTCAAATAAATCCCACAAGTTGTCTTCAGTAACATTTTGTAATGTTTAATCTAGTCCTGTCCTTTTCAGATTAATTCCCCTATGTTAAACTCCTCACTGTTCGTTTTCAATGTCACTCTGGCTTCCCCAATTTCTTCTGTCCCCTGAGGTTGAAGATCTAATAACTGATTTGAAGAAAGCATCCCTGGAAAATATGTGCTACTTAACCAAATTATTATAGTGTAAATACATAAGTTTTTGATAGAGTACTCAAAATCTACCTTTATATGCAAACATCTTATCAATGTGAGATTATTTACATACAGAGGCACACTTTGAATTTTATTGTTATCATGAAATGTTTTTCTGAATCATAATAGTGATATCAAATCTGATACTTGCTGCAGTCTAATATAATAAGCTCAAAACTTTTACATATTGTCCTATAAAACATGCATTTATAAGTTAATTTCTAAGTTTACAAGTCAGTAGTTCATATTTCACATGAATATTTTTCTTTAGTAATGAAAATCCTTTGTCAATTATATGTCTATATGTTTTCTAAATATTTTGTTTTCAATAAAAATTTCATGAATGTTGTTAAAATAAACTGTCCTCATATATTGAGTGCATTGAATCAGTAGCTTAAGTGATTTTCCTCTTTGTGTAAAGAATACATTTGTAAAGAGAATAGATGTTAGGAATTAATAAAGAATTTAAAATATATTTAGAAAAAATATATACATAAAATAAAAAACATGAATATTATAGGATTATTAAATAGTATACAGTATGAAATATGTTCCTCCTTAATACAAATAGGCTAGTTCAGAGGTTGCTAATACAAATGCATTCTAAATAATTTGTAATTTCTATCTTCATAATACATAAAATGCTCAATGGTTTTTTCATAATATAAAAACTTCATATTATAAAAACTCTCAATAGTTTTTTTAAATATATAAATATGTTTTTTATTAACTTGCTACAGTTAATGGTTTGGGAACTAATACACTGAACTGGGCAGAGAGAAATAGCTGTTAACTTCTATTTTCAGCCATTGGTGATATCATAGTGAGAGAACTTTTATATGAAACACCTTCTTTAAAATACCTCTGCTCTTTATTTGACTTATTGTAATTCCTAGTAACTATCTTATTGAAACCTTCAATGGCTAATTATATTCAATTGTCCTAAAGTACTCCCCCATATCCGTTTAATGAATATTTACTGAACACTTTAATCAATCAATTTATTCTAGGAAATATGTATAAATTCAAGCACATACACGCATTTTAAAGTACTGAAATGTATATTTACAAAATACAAAACATTACATGGATACAAATACATATTGACAAGCACAATTTTCACTCTCAAAAGGTTATTCTTGCAATTACAGTGAAAATTTTATGTGGTAGAAGATTAGCCTCATAATTAATAAATATTGTTAGGAAATTTGAATATAAATTAAATTTTGAGTCACAAAATATGTAGAGGGATTTTATTGTCAGATAAAGCACATATAAAGATAATTATTTAAATACAAAAGTGTTAGGAAGGGGGTCTGGGAAAATGGTTTGAGGCAATCACTGTTAAGTTAATAGCTAATTCACACGCCTTGTAAACTGTCTCTTATAAATGCAATTTAAATTTTGACTTATATATGTTTTGTTGCCACTCAAGTGAGGAAATTACAGTAACATTCACAACAACAACCATGTTAATAGCAAACATAATGTTGTTCAACCGGTTTCTTTTTTTTTTTTTTTTAGTGTTCAACCAGTTTCTTGATTAAAGCAATTTGTTTTATTTTTCTTATTTATAATTAGAGTCAGTAAAAGTTAGATCTCTCCTGTTTGTGATCTGTGATCTCCATTGACTTCTTTAATAGTAGACATAATTTTTTACAGTAGTTCTAGGTTCACAGCAAAATTGGACATGTAAAGAGACTACCTGTATAACCTTCTACCTCCACACATGTGTAGCCTCCACCACTGTCAACATATCCACCAGAGTGCTGTAATTGTTAGAAATTATGAACCTACATTGACACATCACTATCATCTAAAATTTATAGTTTACATTAACATTACTCTTAGTGCTATGAGTTTTGATCATTGTATAACATGTATCCACCATCATAATATCATATGGAGTATTTTCACTGCCCTAAATATCCTCTGTACTCAACCTTTTTATTGCTTTCTCTCCCATAATTTCTGGAAACCATCAATTTTTTTTTTTTTTTTTTACTGTTCCCATAATTTTCCTTTTTCTGGAGTGTCTTATTGTTGAATCCAATATAGTATGTCACCTTTTTAGATTGCCTTTTTTTACTTAATAAATTATATTTAAAATTCCTCCGAGTATTTTCATGGCTCCGTAGAAGCATGTACAGCTTATCTAAGCATTTTAGTGTTTAATAATATTTGATTGTCTGGATGTACCATGGTTTTTCCATTCATCTGCTAAAGGGCACTCTAGTGGCTCCCCAGATTTGGCAAATGTAAAGAAAAATTTCTATAGCCATCCACATGCAGAATTTAGTTTAAACTAAAGTCTTTAGTCCCTTTTAGTAAATACCAAGAATCACCACTGCTGGATCATATGGTAAGGCCATGTTTTTTGCATTTTTACAGCAATGAATAAGTATTCCAGTTACTTCCTACCCTAGCCAATATTTGGTGTTGTCAGTGTTCTGGATTTTCAACATTTTAACAGGTGGTTTCACAGACTTAAATGCCTTAATACAATAGATAAGTAGTCCCCATAGCACTTTGGGACAAGGTGCTAACTAGCAATCCATCTTTCATCAACTAAGCAATAGTTTAACATATTTTGTATGAGCTATTCAACACTAGCAACTATTAAAAAGAGATTCCTTAGCAATGATTATTTTATCTCTGTCTTAGACTGCCTGTCAATTCTCTTGGTACACTCACTATCTTTTAACATCCTAAAGTGTTGTGGATAGCATACTTATACTTTAATCTTAATGAATTTAATATTTCCCTTTACATTAATATTTAGAATTACTTTCCTCATGTTGACTACATGTATCTTATTAACTGCATTTAATAGAAATAAGACCTATGAGTTTAAATGTTACACTTGCCTTCAAAAAAATGAGTGTTTCAATATGAATAACATATGGTTATATATATTATTCACACACATATATATACACACACATAAATGTATATTTATATGAAGATATTTTGAAGGAGGGTGGAACTATTGTTATTTTGTTATCTGGGTAAAAGTGAAAAATATAGGAAAGTGGGAAATATATTAACTACTTATTTTATTGTTGTCAATATCCATCTTTTGCTTGGAGTTACTTGCATATTTATTAACTAACTTTTTTGCACACCAAAATATCTTAAGTTCATTCTCTCCTCTTCAGAACTTATATTTTGTAATTCCAATGCATATTTTTTCTTTTTTTCCTGAAGGTAAATTATAAATTTTCACAGAATCTGTTAAAAACTTGTCATATTCTCTATTTTATCCTTTTTTTTTAAATTAAGCTATGAATATGAAACTTTTGGACAGTTGGTTCCTTTCAGATTCTAGAGATAGTTTTTATTGACTTCTGCCACAGCAGTTGCTGTTGAGAAAACTGCTGTCATTCCTATAATAATTCTTTACAAATACTGTGTTATTATGATATTATTTAATAGCTGGTTTGTCAGTGTTCTCTAGTTTTATATTTCTGTCATTTCAGTCTCATAATGTTTAGATTTGAATTTACTTTAAATTAGAGTTTTAGGGCCATTTAAAAATCAACTTCTAAGAAGTTCATACCCATTTACTCCATCTTAGTTATTTTCTTTCTGCTCATTTTATTTTTTTTTATTCTGAAATTTCTATTAAGTGTTTATGGACCATATAAACTTATTCTTAACATTTTGTGTATTTTTCAAGTGTTACACTTACTTCAATACTTGGCATGTGATTTCCTAGGATTTTTTTCTTCGAATTCACTAATATTCTCTTTTAGCTATATCTATATTCTCTGATCAAAATGAGTGGTAGATTCTAATCCCAAAGAAACAGTGTTTTTAATTATTTGATTATCATGAATTATTTGATTACTCTTATTTGTTGGGTCAGGGTTCCTCAATCACCATAAAATATTTTTTCTTAGCCTCATGTTTGCCATTTTGAATTTTAAGAGAAAATTTAGAATGATATATTCTATGGTAATAACGAGATGCCTGATTAGACCCATATTTTCAGATTACCTTTTCATTTGCTTATAGTAGGCATCCTAGGATTATCATCAATTCCAGATTAATTTTGTGTTTATTTTATACAGGTTATAATTTCACTAGACCACGTAAGTGTAAATTAGAAACCCAAACATACAACAGGAGTAAATCTTTGATTTAAATTCTTAAGATAAACTTTTCTTTATTTTTCTAAGCAATCTTTAAAGAGCTGAATTTATAACACCATACCAAAATATACATTTTTAAATGTATTTCTGTTTTATGGTTTTGTTTAATATAGAAGCTCCTTCAAGGATACAAATACATTCACAACTTGAAATGGAAATTCATCATAATTATCCAAAGTCTTGTCCCAAACCGGACCTAAAATCCCGAGTCTCTAGGTTACAAGGATCAACATTTCCTCCCATCTCTTCACGTAAAGATAGTGAAGCGTGATGGTGAAGTTAGGATCTGACAGTGAAGGCATCATGAACTTCCCAACCTGCCACTCCTAGAGGCTGTGCCTCTCTCAAGTTCTCCTCTAAACTCTAAGTATTATTTTGTGCTACGTAACTGCATTTATAGAATTTTCCAGTAGGCCTTTTTTCCAGTAATTTAGTTTTTCTCATTGTCATAGCTTAATCTAAAGAACCTTTTCTCTAAAATTTTACCTTTGTGTTTGAAGATGTGAAGGGCCTACTTCTATGAAAAAAATGTGTATTGAGTTCAGTAAACATCCCCAAACTTTGAAAAGCAAAGAATTTCTTCTCTTTTTTTTTTACTACAATTACCTCTAACTGAATGAAACTACAAAGATTATTGACATGCATAACAATGCTTTGTAAGGAAATTACAATGGCATGACTCTATTCTTAATTCCTAAAATACACATATTACAAAAAGGGAATGTCTGATGCTTAATTGTTCGGAGTTTTTAAAACTCATCCCTCTCCTTTTTTACTTTTTTCTTCTGTCTATCTGCTCCAGTTGATAAAGAAGCTATGATGCTGTCTCATTTAGAATTAGCTGCACTTCAAACCACATAAGATCACCTTTTCCCTGGCCAAATCCTTCATAAACATAAAAGTCTCAGGACAGTCTCTCACTCTGTCCTCTCTCACATCATTTTAGATGCTCGGGAACCTCCTTGCTCTCCCTTTACATGAATAATCAACCCCTTGGAATCCTTCTCATGTATTGTATGTGTTTGACTTGACATCTAAGTCAAATTTGGGGCAAAAGTCTATATTGGTTTGTGGGGGAGCCACATAGCCACACAGTATTTGTTTGACAAAACAAAGTTCATAAGATGTAAATTTAGTGTAACTTTCTGAGTGTTATTCAAGTTATTACCAGTCTAAATGTTTTTTAACAATAAGAACAAAAAAGCAAGAGCTATTTGTAAGCATTCCACAATGTATATCAATTCAGCACACTGTACCACATAAATGCATTAATGTACACAGTTATGATATAATAAAGGATTAAAAAATAGAATGTATTTAAATAAAAGAATTCATGCATAGTTTCAACAATGAAGAGGCTTATTCAAGTATAGAAAAGTTAAAGGGTATATTACTATAGTTTGAAGCATATATGGTATTTATATTCATTCTATATCAGACAGATTAGCATTTTAATGACACTAAAAGGGAAACAGAATGTCTATACTAAAAACTGAGAAACATGATGAAATTTTTTTCTATATTTGAATTTAGATACATATACCTTTCCTATGTTTAATATTATTTCTTTACATATATATTGATAATGTCCTAAAGGTTTTTTTCTCCCTCCCAAGCCATTTCTTTTATTGACTAGAAGACAAATAAAAATGAAAAGTCTATGTGTACAGGAGAGACAGGAGTGTAGGGGGATTTTCAATAATTGGCTTATGTGAATGTTGGGGTAAGAAAATCCAGAATCGGCCAGGTGTGGTGGCTCACGCCTGTAATCCCAGCACTTGGGAGGCCAAGGCCAGTGGATTGTCTGAGTTTACAGGTTGGAAACCAGCCTCAGCGAGAGCAGGATGCTATCTCTAATAATAGCTGGCATTGTGGCAGGCACCTGTAGTCCCAGCTACTTAAGAGACTGAGCAAGAGAATTGCCTGAGCCCAAGAGTTGTAGGTTGCTATGAGCTATGATGCCATAGCACTCTACTGAGGGAAACAAACTGAGACTCTGTCAAAAAAATAAAAAAAGAAAGAAAGAAAAGAAAAAGAAAATCCAGAATCTACATGGCAGTCCAGAAGTCTTGAAACAAAGAGAGGTGATGGCACCCACTCCTTGAGCCGCAGGTGCCGCCCATCAAATTTGATTGATTATCTTGTGGTAATAATCTGACAACATGCATTTTATCATTCGATATTCTGAATTTCAGGATCTCTTCTCAATTCATACTTTCACATATTGCTATTCACATATTTGTAGACGATGAAGCCATGTATAATAGCTAATTAAATATATATCATATATAAGAACTAATAATGAAAGGAGCTTCTTCCTTGAATGAAATATTAAAACCATAATATATGAAAAAGTACTGCTGTCAGATGCAATCACGTCCCACTTTATGATGAGACTATGTTCTGAGAAATGTGTCCTTCGGCGATTTCGTCATTGTGCAAACACCCTAGAGTGTGCAGATGCAAACCTGGAGGATGTGGCCTACGACACACATGTGGTACAGCCCATTGGTCCTAGGCTGAAAACCTATATAGTGTTTACTATACTGCATACTGTAAACCATTGTGATATTTGTATATCTAAACAGAGAAAAGATGTAATACAAATATATATAAAAGATAAAAAGTAGTATAACTGTATGAGGAGCTTTCTTTGAAGGTAGCTTGTAAGAAAAGAAGTTGCTCTAGATGAGTTGGTGAGTTAGTGGTACATGAATGTGAAAGCCAGGACATTACTGCACATGTCTGTAGATTTTACAAACACTGCACACATGGTCTATACTAAACTTATTACAAACATAAAATAATTGTGCTACAATCTCAGTATATGATAGGAATGCTTCAGCTCCATAATAATCATTATAATCATATGGGACTCCTGTCCTGTAAGTTATCTGTGGTTGAAATATCATTATACAGCACATAACTGTATTTACATAATACAGTTTCAAAAGTACTGAATTAGAAGTGCAGCCTTTTGAATGTATTTCAGATATTTCAGTTATATTTTATTCATTAAGGTATATAAAGTGTCAGTTGTTATTCTGAGAAGGTTATCACAACTTTATCTTTTCTATCACGTCAGTTATGTGATAGGCAAAAGTATATATTGACTCATGAATATAGAATAACTCTATGCTTACTCTCTGTCGAGCCTCACAGGATAATCCAATGCAAAAAAAAATGTAACATAAAAGGATTTTATAAAAGACATATTCTAGAAATAAATGTATGTAAAGACTGCATGCCATTCTCTAGTGTGACCCACATTGTCTACATGAAGCATTAATTTGAACATTATTAGAATTAATCACACTCATGCTAACTATTCCCTGGGTTTCCCTACTCAATACTAAATGGTCTCATAATTAAAACTAGATCATTTAAAGTAGAAGTAAACAACACTTTAGAGATCAAACTGTCAGCTTTACAAACTACCTTATTACATACTATATTCACAATGTATGAATAAGGTGAGTGATATCCTTACAGTTCTTTTCCAGAACTGTAAAGAGGCTCATTTTGTTGAACCTTAAAAAATAGACTTACATGAGATATTTAAAAACTGAGATATTTAAAAAAAACTTACTGTAAAAACGAATGGCCTGTTTTACAATAGTTTTTATTGAATTTTACAGAGGTAGGTGTTAAGGTAAAAACCTGCAATTAGCTATTTTGTCACAAACATTATAAACCTACATAGATAGGCTAACAGACATAGATAAACATTATAGATAAACTTACATAGATAGGCTATATCTAACATTATAAACTTACATAGATAGGCTAACAAACATATTTTTTTAGAAAATATTCAGCTCCAAATTGAAGTGCATATATAATGTATTAATTTTGCTGATTCATTTAAAGCAAGTAGTTGCACTGAGAGATCTTTCATAAAAGACCAGAAATGCCTAAACAATGTAGGCTAAATCATTCAAAGTAAACTAATGGCAATAAAACAGTAACAAAAATAATTCTTAGGATCTTACTGCAAAATCATTTGATTTTTTTCAGACAGAAGTAACTTTAAAGTATAGCCTTTTACTGTATTTAAGAAATTTAGCTATATTTGTATTAATTAAGGTATATGAAAAGTGCTATCTATTTCATTTCTAAATATCCCTATGGTCACTTTTGAAGTATTTCACTTGGGAAGCTATTCACTGACGCTAAACCTAGTCCACCACCTATCAAAGCAAGTTTGTAACTCTTTTTCTGGAATACCCAACAGAGCTACCACCAATTAATTTCTCAAACTCATCTTAAGTTCTGGATGATTGCAGTGATACTCAGCAATGAGGTGTATATCACTTTCTGTAGGGTGAGTTAGCAAACTTAATTGTCCAACCATGTATGTGATAACAGACGAAATAATATTTTGACTTATGGTTATAGAATAATTCTAGGCTTATTTTCTGTTAGGACTAATGATGTAATCAAATGTAAAAATGTAAAAGAAAGGCATTGTTTTTCCCTCAGAGACAGGGTCTTGCTTTGCTGCCCAGGCTAGAATACAGTGGTCTGATCACAGCTCATTATAACCTCAAATTCCTAGATTCAAGTTATTCTCTTCCCTCATCCTCCTAAGTGGCTGAGACTAAAGACACATGGACCTACATCTAGGTAATTAAAAAAAATCTTTTAGAAATGGGATCTTGCTATGTTGCCCAGGGTGGTCTAACACTTCTGGGATCAATCATTTCTTTTGTGTCAGGCTCACATATTGCTGGAACTCCTGGTATGAGCCACTTCACCCAGCTAAAATAAAGGGCTCTTATAAAAGACATATTCCAGATATAAATACATTTAAATAAATAAAGTTCACATTCCTGTAATAAAACATCTTAAAATATATGCCTCATGTATTTTATAAATATACACATTTATATACTTTGGGCTCAACCCAAAATATTAAACAAGGTTAGATATAAGAGGATTTATCTGGATTTGAGTATCTGGTATTAAAAAAGGAAAATAAACTAAAAAAGTATTTCATGTAGTAGACCAAAATTTATAACTTATGACTTCAAATGTGCTCAAAAGAAAAAGTCAGAAGGAAGCACTAGCTTAAGAACTTTCCAAGGCAGATCATATTCTTTGAGGATTGATTCTGATGTTTGAGAAGACAAACTCGGGGTGGGGGGGTTAAGCCAAAAATAGATGCTTTTCAAATTTTTTTTATTACTTTGTCTATTTTAAAAGTTATTGGAAGAAATATTTTTATAAAATTATGAAATATCTGCTAGTTCGAATGGTATAAAAGTGTCCTATAAAAGTTAAGGCATGTGGTCATGGAACATCCAGAATGTATCTTCCCTTGAACTTCACACTCTCCTAAGTTATTGCACTGGCATAAAGCTCATATGAATCGATAGACTGAATTAACACCAATGTTGTTTATTCTTGGTATTTTAAAACACTATATGTTATGTTTTTGTATGTTTAATTAACATAAGTATTGCAAACAACATGAGATTTACATTTCCCAAATCATTAGGTTATATTTGTTCAATGACAGCAGTAGGCAAAGAAAATGTTGAAGCTTAAAAGGAAAATAATTGCCCTTGGGATAAGCTCCAGATTTTACTGGCAAGAAATTTCTGATAATCTTTTTAGTATCTTTTATTCAACAAACATTTACTGAGCATAATCAAAGATCCACGCACTGTACTGATTCTGAGTATACATAAGTGAACAAGACATGGTCCTAAACAGGAAGCTATTTAAAAGTCAAATGGTGAAAATAAAATGTAGACATTCGTTGGGTTTGAATTGTCAGTTGTTAATGATTGCTCACTGTGTATTTCTCTTATCTCTATTTTATTTTTTACTCTTTTAGTCCAAGGGACACTTTCATTTTCCCAGTTTACACTAAAGCAAAAACAAATATTCAAAGAATACTTCAATCTAGAGATGGTGTTATTCTTACTGAGCATTTTATCTTCAAAAAGCCATAGAAAGGTATCTAAAAGCTACACAAAAGGAGAGAGAAGCTGGGTGCCATGGCTCACACCTATAATCCTAGAACTTGGTAGGCCGAGGCAGGTGGAGTGCCTGAGCTCACCGATTCGAAGCTAGCTTGAGGCAAAGCGAGACCCAGTCTCTCGAATATAGTTGGGGTTTGTGGCCAGTGCCTGTAGTCCCAGCTACTTGGGAAGCTGTGGCAAGAGAATCACATGAACCCAAGAGTTTGAGGGTTCTTTGAGCTAAGACACCACAGCACTCTACCAAGGGTGACCAACTGAGTCTCTGTCTCAAAAAAAAAAAGGGGGGGGAGGAGGGAGAGTAGATGGCAGAAATTAGAAATAAAAATGGCAAGTTTATGTAGAGAACTGTAAAATATAAAATTGGGAGTAAAGAAGAGCTCATTTGGATATAGAGAACAGGAGAGCTGACGGAAATGGTCTCAGGATTTCACAGTAGTCCATCTGCCACTCACCATTGATGGTAACTTGCAAATGTCCACATAAACAGGTGTCACTGGTGACAACCACCCTACATGAGAACTCCAGCAGAAAGGGAGAACATAAGCAGATTAAATCTGTGTTCCTAGGGTATATTGCAATTATTCACTCAGTGATTAAAATGGAGGCTTGTGTGAGGTACTCTAGAGTAACAAAAGTGAGAATGATTATGCTTCCTGAGAAGGAGGGCAGATGGCAAGGAAGCCTTAAAGAAAGGGAGATTTTTGAAAATGAATAGTTGTGGAATGTTTATCACACAAGGAACTACAGTAAACCTCCATAGTTGACCACCTCCCTACATGGGCCACCTCCTTCAGTTGACCTGATTTTCAAAGACCAGACATGCACCACGTGTACAGTAGGCCTAGTCCCTCATGATGACCACCTCGGTGTGTTGACCAGTTTGTTACAGTGACTTGACTGGTCAACTTAGAGACTGGTCAACTGGTCTATTATATCTTACTAAGGTATGGGCATTGAGTAATCAATCACATCCAGTCACATAGGATCCTGAGCTCGCAGAAGCAAGATTGTCATAAGCTGAAAGGAATGAGAGGAAAGAGAAGTCAATGTAACTCAGAAGGGGGAATTACATAGTGGCCATTGGCTAAGATCCCTGATTTCTATAGAAGAAATCAGTGAAATAAAAATGTTCATCTGTTGTCAGAGCTCTCCCTGGCCATATGCAGCGGCAGATATGGGACAGAAAGGACAGCTGGAGTGTCTGTCAATAGGTCTGTAGGGGTCAGTCTTCTGCACTCTAAAAGCCATGTAGTCTACGATTAGAATCTGTCGCAATGCAGCATCCCATGAGACCGAAACCCAGCCAACACCCTGACTGCAGCTTGCTAAGTTCCTGGATCAGAGAAACCAGCTAACTTGTGCCCTGTCTCCTGACCCACAGAACCTGTGAGGCAGTACCTGTGCATTGTTTTAAGTTTCTAAGTCTTTGGTAATACTGGTGAGGAACAATAGACAACCTCAGAATCCAATAAAGTCCACTTCATATGTAATATGCTTTACATATTTCCACTTCAGACTGTTTCCACAGATAGAAAGGAGGCTTAATTATTTGTTGATTTTGTCATTAAAAATAAACTATGTCTACGAATGAAGACATTTTCTTTTTATATATAATCTAGATGCTTGGCCCACAGAGAGTGCCAGATGGGGATCAACCCAGAGATTGCCCCATCATCAACTCAGAATGCCAAAAATAAACATATGTTTGAGTCACACATCCAAATGCCTTGCCTGCTTCACCAAGATAACTTAAATCTAAAATAATTTTTTATAACTACTACATATTAAATAGACAAAAAAGAGCACTTGCCACTTTAATCATAGGAATGTGGATAAAAAGTATACAAAGATACAGTGGTTGGATGAATCCTCTGCTTTGAATAGTTGTCGCTGATATGATATTTATAGAACAAATTCACAAATACCTTTCACGGTGCTTAACTTATTACTTATTTAATATTTCACTATCTGAAATTATTTAAAATATGAAATAATTGAATTATTTTTAAATAACTTAAGGTAAATTCAGTATACGAGAAATGAAAAAGTCAAGAGTTAGTTTTTAGTTTTATCTGTAACAAACCATAACTACATTCAGTAATCTGGAGGTTTAAAATTGTGTTTATTTTTGATGGCGCCTATGGCTCAAAAGGAATAGGGCACTGGCCCCATATGCTGGAAGTAGTAGGTTCAAACCAAGCCCTGGCCAAAACTGAAAAAAAAAATGTGTTTATTTATTTTTTTTTTTACTTACACATGTGTTTATTAGGTTTCCATTTTTTGCCTTCACAAAACTAAAAAAGCTTAAAATTTAATAACAAAAAATTGTGTTTATTAGTGTGTTTTCCAAACACAGCTATTGACTATTCTTGGATTTATTTTCACTTGATATAATGACATAGAAGTAGTGCTAAATGATATGTCTAATTTTAAAACCTATTGCCCACCATAATTAATAGATCATTGAAATATATGAGTAAAATAAAGGGTATATATAAATGAGAAATATTAGTGAAAAGGATATTTTTTTCCTAATGTTAAAAACTCCTACAGATTATACATGATTTTCTGCCAAATGGCATTAGAAAATAAAATAAAAGGATAAAGAAATAAAATATTAGAAGTGTCAAGCTTGTCCAAAGATATTAACTGTACACCCAGTGCTTCTGGTGCAGAGGAAAAGACCCAACTTTTGCTTAAGAAAGAGAAAACAAAACCCATGTAAAAAGGGTGGACATTAGATCTTGGAATAAGTAGGTGAGGATTACATCAAACTCCTACCCTAGGGAGGGGCCAAAATCACAAGTGAGGCAGGTTGTACAAAGAAAAATTTTTTCATACAACGGTGCAGCTTGAGCAGAATTTGTACTGAAGGAGTCAGGTGAATTATTTTTCTGTTTGCTACTCTTCTACGTGTATATCTATTACCTGTGGGGTTACAACATAAAAACTAGAGCTATACAATGAACATGACTTACAGAGTCTCTCTCTTTATGTAATTATAGTACAGGGAGGAGACACAAATTTCAACAGTAATTATAGTTAAGAATAATGAAGATTTCGAGAGGAGTAATATAGAGGTCCATAAAAACAGGATACATGGAGATATCCTATTAGAGGGAGAACCTCTAAGGGTGAAATGTAAGCTGCTACCTACAAGAAAAAGAAGAAATCAGGTGGATTATAGCTTTGAATGAGCAATGAAGTATGTTTTAGGTTTGGAAAAAAAGAATGTGTAAATTGTCAAGGTGTTAAAAGACTTGAAAGAAGTCCTGTGTGGCCCAAGCAGGAAGGGCAATGACAATATGATTGTGATTCAGTGTTTTAAACTGGATCTTACTGGAAGTCATTTATATAGCCTAAGATAAACTTCAGCTTTAGGGCTGGACTTCGGCAAGTATCATTTCTTCTATTACCAGTATTAACTTGAAAGCTACTTTCTTATTTGAAATTTGCTTAAGGTTGAGAAACTTGAAAGAAATTGATTTGTGTTTCATTGGCACAAATGGTTCTGTTATTATCCTCAATTAAAAGAAGAAGAAATTGAGGCAGGGGAAATGAATCGACTTTCCAGAGAATCCTGACAGGCTTCAGACCAACGGTTTGCCCATTAAGCTGATAGGTTTATTTCTTCCTAGACTGCTGAATTTCTTTTTGCATTGTTATAATAGCTCTAGCTAGATTTCTTAGATGCAGAGAGCCTGCCTAATCAGTGAGACTGAAAAGGCAAATGGGAATATTTTAGCAGCAGTCCAAGAAAGATCAATTTGTCAGTGTTGACATGAACCATACAGGAAAGGATCTCCTTTTCTTGGGTGATTAAGCCAATATAGCTATTAATGAGTAAAACCATTTACTTGCTGCCACGCAAAAAGATAAATTAGCATACTAACTCTCCCACCAGTGTTACCATTGATTAGATACGGTCCAAGAAAACAAACTGAGGGAACTGTAGCTAATAGTTACGGCAGACTCTTTCAACCCGAATCCCTGAATGAACTCATTTGCTTGCACCCTAACCCAAAGGTAAGTCAATGGAGGTAAACTTCTGCATGCCAATCCATTCTATTTGGTAGAGGATTTACCTAACCAGGAAATGAATGTAAAAGTCAAGTACACCTCTGTTATGTCTACAACATAAATAGGAAACAGATATGATTAATGATCCCTCTGAAGCGAACCTTGCATACCAAATTTAATGATGTATTTTCTTCTGTCTAAATTTTTACTTATTTCACACCCCCATATGAAACTTATCTCACTCACATTTAAATTGATCTCCCCTGTCTCTCAATATCCTCTTCCTGGAGTGATCTCTGGCAAAGAAAATGCTGCTACTGGTCATAATATTTTTTGTTCAAGTTTCCAGATACATTTCGTATTGGAAATATATTACATAATAAGTCTCTGACTTACTCTCCATAGCTGATCATGCAAATTATTGAACATACAATTTTAGTCACTGCAATAACGTAGAAAATTTGTCACAATCATATGAATATACTTTAGTTAAGTTACATATTGCTTATACTATGTACTGCTTCAAAAAATTTTAAATGATACTATTTAAAAATGATTTACTTGCTTGAAAGAGCATGGATTGCCTTAAAATTTATCAGAGGCACATGTAAAAATTTAAATAATTTGTATTTCTCAAATGTAAAAATTTAAATAATTTGACTCATCAATATCTTAATTATATAAAAATGAAAACATCTGCTATTTATAAAAACATGGATGTCAACTGCAGTTTTATATAGGTATATATATTCATTTCAGTTTTCAAATCAGAAATATTGATTATTTATCTAGTCTATCTTTGATGCTTTTCAAAAATCTATCAAATCTTGACTTTCAAAGACCTTCACTGAGAAGAGTAGAAAAACTCTATGTCATGATTTCAACATAAATTCTTATACATCTTTGTACTTAAGACAATAATTATTTGGCTAAAAGCAAAGGATAAAAAGGTAAAAGGCTTTGAATCCCCATTGCATTGTTATAGGGAGACAATATTGGTAGTAATAAGACAATAACCAAAAAGTCCATATATAAAATTACAAAATCTTATCAGGTAACAAACAAATACAATGGGATTTAGAGCACCCCTGTTTTGCCTTCAGACATGTTATGTTAATTTATACATGTACACCTTTGCTATGCATACGTGATCCATTAATAATTCTGATGGGTCTTATGATACAGCTTATTAAATGGTAAATTGATGTTAATGATGACTGCGTGGGAGGATATGAGTGGGGTTGACAAATTTCATGTGAAGCATGTGAGTTTACTGAACCAGTTAGTGGCAGAAAACTTTCAGAACTGGGCTAACATTCACAACCCCATAGGAAATAAAGGGAATAAAAACCGCAAAAGAGCAGAAGAGATATGCTTTTTTGGATACAATCACTTAAAACTTTGGTCAATGTTGTTAGGACTTTTAAGGTTCTGTACCTGACAAATAATAAGCGAAATGGTAAAATACTCTGTTTGGTGTGCAATTCATTGTTAGGATTCTAGAAATATCTTAGGATTAGAAATTGTATTTTGAAAGAGTAAATATCACTTTCTTAAAAATTGTTATGTTTTTATTATATAACAAATAAAATGAGTGCATTAACCTGTATTCAGTACTAACCTTTACTTTCAAAGACATCAGCTTCTAAGGAGACTTACTATGTATGTATTCTAAAAGATTTGTTAAAAATCCAAAAATGGTAAGTGACAAATTAATGTAATATATTGCACATATTTTTAATAAAATAAAATTTCAACATTGCTATTAATATATTGGTTTGGAAAATTACGTATGCTTCCTCCTTCCCTTAAGTAGAATTATCTATTTTCACCCTAATAACATTATTCAGAAGTCCATAAGTAAGAATTTTATATCTATGTTTAAGTCATATAATCTTCATAAACTTATAATAATCTAATAGGAAACCTGTCCATATTATAACTCATGTATAAATCAAACTTTAAAGCATAAATTTGGTATTCTCAAATTTTAGGTATGTTCATCTTGAATTCATTGCAGCCATGCTGTTAGTTATGTTCCAAGTAAACCTTAAATAGACTTTGTGGACCATGGAAAGTGGAAGGTATTGAAGAGGAAAAAGTAGAGGGACTGTATAGTATGTGAGTCATGCTTCAAGATAGAACATAAAAATCAAACTGCAGCAAAGTGTGGTGTATACTCAGTAATGTCTTTTAGATGCCGGAAAGCTAAAGCTCATTTGGACTTTGTCTCATCCAAAGTTTGATTTTTCAATTAGACTAGGCATTGCTGCATTGGTAAGTCTAGTAGTTTATACCATAAGAGGATCCATGTAATGAACACAAAGCCCAGGACTGGCATCTCTAATTTATTCTTTTATTGTCCTTCTTAGCTCTTCTGTTAGATTTTGTTCTACCACCTTATTAACCACCAAATAGTTCCACGCACATCCCATTGTCTATTACTCATCAAAGTTTTCCCTCCTCATCCCCATTCATTCATTCTCACTTTCCTCCATCCTTTTCACTCATGTTTAAGAAATTTTAGTTATTAAAACAGTGCGTTCAATTTCCCTACATTTTATATAAGCCTATTAGTGTGTCTGTGTTTTGTTTGTTATAACCGGCATATTGCTCAAGATTTTGGCATGAAGAAGGGCAAGTGATTATATCCCTTGAATTAAAAAACGCTCAAAAATCATATTATGGCAGTGATTCTTCTTAAATTGTTATCCTTTAGCTTACAAAAATGAAGCATTTCAATGATTTTAATTGATGGGGAGAAATTAAACAAGTCTGACCAAGTTAAGAACAATTTTCTTCTTCCATCAGAGACTTACTAGGCCATAGGACATTTTAAACTACCTCAAAGTTGTTTCTGAAATACGCTTAAAAAATAGAGCCCATTGGTTGCTTGAATGACCAAACTTATTGCTAGTAATTTACTTTCTGTAGTCATATATGAATATTTTGTAAACTAGACAGAAATAACATGTGTTTAATGAGAGAAGACACTGGTTTCAAGGTACTTATTTATCATCTGTTTTTAGCAGTATGGAGGTCTAGAAATCCTGATTGGCTCATTTAATAAAAAATAAATTTACAGTTTTGGATTAAAACTATTTTAAAAATGTATCAGTGTGTTTGAAAAAATAATAACCAAAGACCAACATATGCATATACATAAATGAAAATTATATCAAGCATTTATATTGCTAGTATTGCTGGAGCATGTGAACTTAGATATTTTTTTCATGGCCTAAGTTCTAAGAACTAAGAGGGAGGTGGCAAAGTGGTCCTACCTAAAATAGTAAGTGTGATAGGCTCCCCACCTTTTATATGATAGTGAACTGAATATGAGCCCAATAATTGTGGGCTAGCAATAAATTATGTTTTGGTAGAAAGATTGATTTGCATGTACTGAACCATATTTGCATCCTTGAGACAAACATCATGGTGAATAATCTTTTTAATGTGTTGTTGAATTTGGTTTGCTAATACAGGGTGCTATAAAGTTCATGTGCAACTTTAAATTCCACAGCATTTTAAATTGCAGCATTTTATGGCCACCTTGTATTTTGTTTAGGATTTTTGCATCTATGTTCATTGCAGATATTGGCTTCTAGTTTTCTTTCTTGTTAGATCTTTATCTGTGGTTGGCATTAAGATGATACAGTCCCCATAAAATGATACTTGGGAGTATCCTCTTCTTAATTTGGAGGGAGTTAAAGTAGGATTGGTATCATTTCTTCATCAAAGGCTTGGTAGAACTGAACAATGAAAGCATTTGCTCCTGGGCTTTCCTTTGATGGGAGAAATCTTCTTACTGCTTCCTTCTCATTACTAGTTATTGGTTAATTCAGGTTTCAGATTTCTTCCTGGTTCATTCTTGGTAGATTGTAATGTCTCGGAATTTAACCATTTCTTCTGGGTTTTCCAGTTTGTTGGCAGACAGTTGCTATGGTAGTCTCTACTGCTCCTTAGGCAGAATATCTCCTTTTTCATGTCTCATTTTATTAGTTTGGGTCTCCTAAGCAAGCAAATATCAGATGAATATATGTTCCAGGAAGAGTGAATAAGAAAAAGTACAAAAGCTCTGAATTGGAAATTTGTCTGATTCGATTAAGGAACAATCAGATATGTACGAAAGTGAATGAATGAAGGCATGAATGAGCGATAATGCAAAATTAGAAGGAATTAGGGAGGAGAGGAAAGCAGGAGGAGATAATTCCTGTAGTGTTCTAAACACTGCAAGTCCTCTTTAGAAAACTGGTGTGTCATCCAAATGAGTTCTGATGTCCCTGGAGAGTTTTGAGCTGACTGGTACAGTGGTAAGATCCAACTGTCCCATTACAGAGATCACTCCAGCTGTTGTGTTAAAGATTGCAGGTGGCAAAATGTAGATATTTGCAAAAAATTCAGAAAAATAGTGAGGATAACCTGGACTAGCGTAAATGTTTTTGCTGGTTCCATCTGAACACATACAGTAGGACACATCTGATTCACCGACTGATGACCAGTAAGCACGTAAATTCTGGCAAGAGACAAAGAAGCCTATTATCACCCTTTTTATTGGCCATTGTACTGAATGTCCTATGCAACTTAGAAGACAAGGGAAATTAGTGGGAATTGGAAAGAAAATGACTAACTTTTCACAGGTGATTCAATTCATTTTAAATATTACAATTCTAGATATATCATGGACACAGGTGAATTTTTGAAGTTTTCTGGACACAATATTTAATAATTATTTCTATACTATAGTGATAGTTAGAAAATATACGTGACACTGAGATACCATTGATAATACAACAAACATAGAAAATGCCTAGGAGTAGATTTAGCAAAATACATACAGGAAAACATTATAAAATTTACAGTAATAAATTAAGGAAATTTGGGGGGGTAAGATAAATTTATTCAGATTAACATAAGGGTACACATAATTACGATATGTTCTTCTCATTTGTTAGGTAAAGTTCAAGTTGTAATTGAGCCCTTCATCTGGGAAGTGCACCATATCTACCCAAAAGAAAGATTAAGGAAATATTAAATAAATTAAAAATAATTTTTGATTGAAACGCAAGTAAAAGAAAATGATGTTGCCCATTTGCATCTAAAAATAAACAAACTGGAACCTTTTTGTTTTGTTTTATGTTTGGTTATTAGTCTGAAACTTGACATGTCACCTAAATTGACAAGAAAGAGTGGGTCAAGAAGAGCTATTAGACTTTTAAAGAACACACAAAGTTGGGGACTGACTTATCACATATCAAAAATCATGTTATCATCCATTTTATTGCTACCTATATCAAAATGATGAAACTCAAAGACAGAATTAATCTCAATAAAGAAACTACTCGAGGTTACTATCCCAGTGTTTCCTATGTGCTAGCTATCATTCTATTCCTAGTAAATAGTATAACTTATTCAGTCTTCTCCACTTTGTGAGGAGGGTTCACTAATTTTTCGTATTTTGTAAATTAGGACATTAAAGCACAGAAATGTTATGTAATTTCATACTGTGTACAGGAGCTGGGTGTCAAATGTAGGCAGTCAGGGCACTAATGATGCTCTTTATCTGTAGAATATCTTGTCCTTTCTGAATTGTCCAGGTGAGCCTCCAAAGAATACACGGCAACAATCATGGGGGAAAGTCCAAAGAAGTTTACAACTAAAATAACATAATGTTTAAGGCAATATAAATTTGGCAATATTATGAAGAAAACAAGAAAATGATAAATTAAGAATTCAGAATAGTAATTGCTTTTAAATAGTGAATAAAGAGATAGAAACTCCAAAGGGTACCCATGGTTCTGCAACATAATTCCGTACACTGGTCTTGTTGGGCTTCATAACCATTGGACTTAACATACCATTAACAAATATCCATTTTTGTCTGCTAAGTGTTAAATTAAAATTACTTTAAAGGTAAAATTACATGGATATAAGTTCTACAATTACACATTTAGGATATGTGGAAATATCCTAAATTTTGAGGGAGCCCACTGCTCAGAATTGGATTATATTGTTCATTGTGGGAGTCAGATGCCAAAAGAATTTGTAGCATTTGAAAACAGCATAGAACTTGATTAGAAAATATTAAAAAATTTCATGGTGACAAGAATAAGTAAGTATAATCCTTTACCTTGAATGTATCATAAGGCTTTCTGCCTCAAAGGATCTAAAAGGAAAGAAATGTCTATAAATATTATCTCCATAGGTTATAGATTATAAAGTCAGTGGAAAAAATTGAATGATATTGAGTAAGTATAGTTTCTAAATTAGATAATTATAGGCTGAAAAAAATTCTAAATGTCCTTGCCGAAATGATGCATACTTTTTTAAAGAAAAATCTGATAGGTGATTTTTTAGAAATGTCACTGGATCTACCATCGACTTTAGTCTATTTAAATGCTAATCTATATATCTGTGTTAAAGGTTATCCACATACTCTACTTGACATGAAGTAGGTAGGGATAGTTAATCATGTTAAATAAAATGAAAGTCTGATCTCAATGGCTGAATCCCATTATAATTGGTAAAATAGACCAAGGATTATAGAAATGTCTAGGAGTAAGCTGAAAGAATAAATATTTATAGATACCATATAAAATAATATGACCCTAGGGCAAGTTATTTGGCTTACAATATCTTGAATGGATAGAAATTGTGACTCTTACTATATTCTTTACTAGAAAAACAACGTTTTTTTTTCCCCCTCTAGGCCCAGAGATATATAGGTAAACTTAGGGAGAGCAGTGTGCATAATAGTGATGTGATTATTTGAAGCATTAAGAAGTTGATATGATGAACATAGTAGTGTATATATATATATTTTTTTTAATTAATATGTTAATTCACTTAACAATTTTTATATTGATTACTAAAACATCCAAATGGAAAAAAAATATTATTTTATTACTTTGTATTTTCATAGGGCTCAAACAGGGAACATTAAAAAGAAGCTGGAATTTTTCAATTTTTTTCTGAAAGTCAAAGTAGCAGGTTCAAGAAGAGTTTATTATCCACGTTGAAGGAATCCAAAGAAGTCACAATTACACAATTCATTTGTGATACAACAAAATTCTATTAATAGATGATTTGTTGGAAAAGAAGAAAGTTATTCACATTTCAACTTGGAGTTAGCCATGTGGCTTACAGGCTAATGGGATATTGCTAATCTTGAACAGTATAGAAAAGTGGAATGTTCTTATTCACTTTAGCTGGGATCTTTTCTATTTCTGTTCTCATAATAAGTTTTTGGCCCAAGTAATAATTGCCGGTTAGAATCAATACCATAATAATGACTTAATCCCAGATGATAAGAGCGTGGAAAAGAGCTGTGGAGCCAAGGCTAATCTTGACCTACCAAGTCACAACCAATCAAGGTACAGGTAAGCATAAATGTTTGGCATGGGTGGTCTGTCACCCAGCAATAGCAATATTATGATAGTAGTTGACTCATGTAGATGAATCTGAAAAAGATTTACCAGTAGTGCTTTTCCTTTGTGTTTATACGAGCATAGAACATATGTGTCAAATGTTAGGAAATATAATAAAGTCATTATATCATACACCACTACTAAAGGCTGAATAATTTTCACTAAAAGGTTGAATCAAAGCCTACTTTTGATGCAAAATTAAGGTATTAATCTTTCATTCTCATCAATAATTTTCAGAAATAGGGGTTATTTACTTCATCTGTTATTATTTGGTAGGAAAACAAAACAGAAATTTCTATCATATGAATCACAAAACAATTTTTTCATCTATTCCAAAAATTATATTAGACAACATTTTAAACAAAAGTTTCATTTAATGTACAGGGTGGCCATAAATTTTGGGTGTAATTTAATTATTACCAACCTATATTTATTACACATATGTGAAAAATAATATAATTAACAGGCAATGCCTCTGTGGCTCAGAGGAGTAGTGTGCCGGCCCCATATACCGGTGGCAGGTTCAAACCCAGCCCTTCCCAAAAACGTAAAAGAAAAAAAAACACCAAAGCATAATTAACATTTACATACTTCTAAGAATTCCAAAACTAGAAATTTCTGCATGCATATATACACATACGCACCAATAATAACAGTTACCAACTAGTATGTGAATATTACTTTGTTATGAATGGACCCTAATCAGAATTTTAACTTGAGTTATCTACTTACTATGTTTTAAAAAATGATGGCTGTTCTCCCTAATTCTTTATTATAACTCAAAAAACTACCTCATTAGACTTGATAAAGAAGTAGTTCTTGCTTTTGAAGTCTCTCCTTCATTTTGAAGTCTAATATTCAGTGAATTTTCTTCCTTTTCATACACTTTTGTTCTTACGTGTATATATACATACATATATAACACACTTAAATATATTTCCTCTTCATAATTATTTTCTGATACCTAGAAAAACAGATAATAAATGATTTTCCAAATTGTTTTCAGAACTAAATTTAATGTGAAACTTAATTAAAATTAATTTAAAAAATAAAGTTAAATTACTTCATCTTATCTTAATTTAGTTTGATAGATTCTATTAGAGAGAAAGAGTATGAGAGTGAACTTTTAAAGCCCTTAAGGATTATTCATTCTTTTCTGAAATGTATGTGAATCATAACTTCTTGAATCACTATTATATAATGCATATTATTAAGCATTGATAACCAAAATAAATTATCTAAAACCAAATTGAAAACAGCATAAGGTACCTTTCACTAATCATATCAATATAATTTTTACTTGATCTATTTATATAATTTAAGTATTTATATACATATTTTACTTCAGTTCAGGCATAATTGAGTGCCTGTTACATGCCATATTCTGAGATTCAAACATTCAAAGATGAGAGATTCAAAAATAAATTATTCCCTATTAATCCTCTCAAATATTCATAGTCTAAACTGAAAGATGGAGAGACAAATCAATAAGTTGCATATTACGTGGTAAGGAAAAGGAGTGAAATACTGCACCTGTCTATAAAGAAGGAGAAGGCACTTTTCTTTTTGAGAGTGGGGAAAACTCAAGGAAGGTTTTCTACAAAAACGAGTGAGTTGAGTATCAAATATAAGTATGAATCAGCAGAGAAGAACATTTATTCTGAGAAATGCAATACAGGGTAAGAGGCAAAAAAGAGAAGAATTTCCAAGTGTGTGTGTGTTTCAAAGGAGTCTGAAAATGTAGGGGATAGAACATGCTGAGCCCCTGAGTGTCATGCTTAAGTGTTCCAACTTTACAGCTGTTTGGATATAATTTGAGTAGCTTAAGTGAAGGGGTATGCAAATTTCGCTTAGATGCAGATATTATCTATATCTCAAAAATGAATTATGAAAACAGAAAACAGGTAGACAAATTAAGGTACTATCTAATTTTGTAAGAACAATAATTAGAACCATATACAATCAGGGTAAATAGAAATAGTTTGGGGGAAATTTTAAAATTTAAGTTAGTCTTGATCAGGCAGGTAGCAGAGAAAAAGAAAGGGTCAAGAAGAGTGCCAGGTTACAGATTTTCATGAGTAAATGAGAAATGTTATTACCGATCTGGGTGAAAAATAAAGGAGTTGTAAATCATAGCTGATAAAATAAGCCTTGAGATTAGACACGACTGCCTTCCCACTCAGCTATTCCATTTAATAGTTTTGTGACCTTGACACTGAATTATCTCTCAGAGTCTTAGTGTCTTTACATGTAAAATGGAAAATATAATAGCTCTGAGGGGTATTGGAGCATTAACTGTGATAATGTATGTAAAGGACTTGGTATCTTACATTAAGTAAATATTTAAATATGTTAGCCAACATTTTCTGAGCGTAAATAGAGGAGTAAAGTCATTATAAATTTAGTTTTATGTCTCAGTAAAATCTCAAGTTCAGGTTTTAGCTCAGAAATTAGTTAGAAATTTAGCTGGGAGTAATGTACTTGGAATACACATGTTTATTAAAATTATTAAAATGTTGATTTTGCTCAAAGAAAATGTATGATGTGAGACAAACAGAGAATCCCAGAAACTGAAGATATTATCAAAGTCTCAGTAAGAGACACACTTGAAGAAATCCATAGAGGAGTATATAGAGTGAATATTTATATTAAAATAGTGTAAAATGTAATTATAACAAGTCTAAATATGTTTGTTGTATGGAGAGAATTCAAAATAATATTACCATTTCTTTCCATTATGCTATAATTTCTTTCAATCTTTTAAAGTAAATTATTTGTAGGATACCAGGAAAAAAAAATGTAGAAGTGAGAAGGAGCAACTATCCCAGCTACTGAAAAAATACTTCTAACACAAATAGTATTTTTTCTGTGACCCTTCAGGGGCCAATGATGTCCTCATTAAATCTATGACAATTATCCTTTCATAAAGAGTAGCATTCAAGTGTTTGTATTTTAATTTGCAAAAATTGGGGATATTTAATCAGCAAATATTTTATATTGAGAATTCAAAGTATTGAGAATATAAAGGTTTTCAAAAAATGTATACACATTTTAAGAAAGGAAAAAAAGGATATTAAAAGTGTAATTCTCAATCTATACCAAGAACAAAAGATGAATACAAGGCACATTTGACTTCTGCAATTACAAAAGGTGCTCAAAGCAATTACCATCAGCGTCCATACATTTCTGATTATGATGAACTGCTGTCTGAGCAAAGCTGACCAAAGTGTACACTGTTGTCACTGCGCGTGCCGTTTCGACACCCCCACTGTGGCTGGTTTACTGCGGTATACCAAGTCCTTTCAAGTCCTCCATACTTCACACCTCCACTGTCACTGAACCTTCACCATGTTCCTGAATTTCAAATACCACTACCAATGGGGCTGTGCTCCTGGAACAACAACAGGCTTCCACCAGATGGTACTGTCCTGCTTGTCACATGTTGACACTAGCATTCATCTGATTAATGTCATCTTTGGAGCTAACATCATAGTATACATTGCTACCATAATTCAACTTCAAATAGCAATACATAGATAACATCTCTGAAGATATGTATAAGTTTTTTGGGGAATCACCCCACTGTATTTCCCCTGTTGTCTCTCTAAATTCAGTAATTATTCCTGGGGTTTTGTGCCTAATTCTTTTTTTATTTTTCCATTGTCTAGGGAACTATTTTTTCAGTACTTCCCTAACTAGATATTTGGTAGTTTATACTGCATTTTTAACTTTAGTTGGAATCTGGAATTAATGCCTCAAAAAAACAAGAAATGCAGCCAATAGAATCAATGTAACAAGATCTCAAATATTTTCTATATTCCCGACAATGTCACAATATGCTATGCTGCTAAGACACTTGCTGTGGAATACTGCAAAAAAAACCATAATCAAAACTGTACCCATCATAACCACTCCATACCAGAGGACAAGGCTTGCCACATTGTTGAGATTCAATGAAAGTGCTCTGTATATCACATATTTTGTGAAATCACAGATGTTTAAATTACCAGCCATGCAAAATTAATGTGAAAGGCATATTATAATTAACAATGAGAATCCCTCTTATTGTTAAAAAATTGATACAAATATTGAATATCTTATTACAAATTACATAACAAATATTTTCCCTTACTTATAAAGAACCTGAAGTTAGAGTTGATATAAATTTGTAATAGTGTTATTTTAGTAAACAAAGAAATAGTGCATTACAGACTCTCCATTGTATGTACTCAATGTTTTTAAATATTTGAAATGTTCTCTGTGGGAATAATCCTTTCTTTCAAGGACATATAATTCTCAAGGGTTTTTTGGTAATAATCATAACGTATAACATCTCAATGGTTATTTGATCAAATCACAATGTATTACAATATACCAAAACCCCATCATCACTACTGCAAAATCCCTTTTTCATTGTCCAATAGTCAACACTGTAACACCATAGGTTTTTTTCCTTATAAGTCCCCTAATGCCACAAGACAATAAACTTCCCCTAAAAATAACTGCTCTATATAAGACATACAACAGGCCTGCTCAGCTTTATTTTGAACCAAGGACAAGGCCCTCCATTAACTCTGCCCTCCTTGTTTCCCCCAGAGATATGCTGGACAGCACGACTATCAGATGTTTTAGTTAATAATCCTCGACCTTCTACGACTGAACACAAAGTACGTTTGTTGAGTCGATTGCACTTTATAAATGCAAAATTCCTCACTCATTAGTTAAAGCTTCTTTTAGTGTAGAATAGGTGAGTGTTTAGCGTGAGTACAATTTCCGCTGTGCCAGTTAGGGAAGAGAGAAACAGGATTAAATGCCTTTTATCACGCTTTCTGTTTGAAAAGCAAAGTGCTGATTTTCAGAGAGCACAATGGGAAAATAAAATAACTGACTAATTGATACTAATTACGGAGAAGACCAGAAAGAATGACAGAGTATTTGCTGAGAAAATTCAAGTACTTAATTAATTTGACCTCAACACCAACAAAAAACAAGTGGAGTTCTCCTAGGTATATAGTAATTAAGTGCGTTAATTTTAATGAGCCCATTTATTATAAAATGATGTTCTCTTTTACTATGATTTTAAAACAGGTGTAGTTTAAAAGCTCCCTTTTACAATTTTATTCCCATTCAGTATAAAGTAACGAAAATGGTCAACATGGCCTCGAATAAACGAGGTTATACTCATTGTGTAGAAAACACGTGCTTGAGATTTCAAATACCTTGGAAGACAATTAATTTACTACTCATATTTTGGGAAATAGATCTATATTTTCACTGTTAAAAATGAATTATTTTCCACTCTATCTCATATTGGATTTGTCAGCAAATGTGCGTTATTCCAAATGATAAGACTTTTATACAGTACTTTTACCAAGAATGAGCCAGTCAACATATACTTCCAAGAAAGGGAAGGAGAAGGAAAGGAAAGGGAAGGAAAAAGAAGAGAGGGAGATAGAGGTGGAGAATGAGGTGACAGAGAGAGGGAAACAGGCTGGAAGCCAGAGAAGAATCAGTCTCTCTGGAATCCAAGCTTAGCATTTCAGCAAATGAAAAAGCATAAAAGGCGCTCATAAAAAGCCACATAATCTTGTAATAAATTTGCATTTCTATTTAGCAGAATACTGCAATGAGAGGGATTGTGAGGATTTCTTCTGCAAGAATTTGTTAGCCCTTTATTAAAATGCACAACTCCTTTAGAATACTAGATATGGATCTAATTGTCCTGTTATTGCTGTGTCTGTATTTCCGTCTGCACTACATTCACACATAACATATTTCATTTTGGCTTTTTCAGGACCAACATGCTTAGGCATTTTATATCTTCTAGTTCTTGATTTGGGAAAATATTCTAGATATGAAAAACAATCAAATGAATAACGGATTTATAAAACAAGGAAAACTATAGTGTCCTAAAGGAGAGCTGACAGATGAGAAGGAACATTATAAAATACACTAATATTTCAAACATACCCTACCATTTTCTTGGGGAATTTTTATAATATTTGAATATTATGGTGTTAGAACTAAAAATATAACTAAACCTTCATATTTATTCTTTAAATGAGGACTCAATCAAAGAGAATAATCTTACTAATAATGCAACGGTTGTATTTAGTGATTATTCATGGCCACCATTATCTCTCTGTGAAGCTAACAGTTTTTCCATAGCATTATTTCACCAGTAACCTATTTCTGGCAGAGGAATTATATCTGCACTCAGCATAGAATCCTCTGCTAACAAACCATTAATCTCACCTTCCTTTATATTTATTTATTTCTCACTCATACAAAGTCAACTGTGGATCTGGGCAAATTTCCAGAAAGTTGTCCTCAATGTGATGGCTCATCAGTTCCTAAATCAGCTCATGTTTCTGCAATTGCTAGTTGACATGGTCCTGGAAGGAGGATTGGAAAATAAAGACCCAGCAATTAACTTCTTCTAGGAAGTGATTGTCCCATCAGGTCACATTTCACTTAGTAAACTAGTGAAAGGCCAGCTAACTTCAATCTTGCTCAAAACTACCATCTTCCTTTCTTCCTAGAAAGAGAGGGTGAGCTACCATCCAGCTGTAGCAATGTCTACATAGGAAGAATATGGTATTAGTTTTTCCTTCATAGGTAGTTATATGAAGGGTGGCTCACAGGACAGAAATATACAAATGTAATCAGGAAAAACAGACCAGGAATAGATGCCTAAACCAGAAGGACACCATTATATGAGACCAGCCACAGAAAATCCTAGGGGCTTTAGTTTTTGATTTCCATTTCCTCCCATAAATATGGAGGTCATTTGATTCAAATGGATATCCTCCACTGGGTGGTAGAAAGCTAGGTAAACTATTGTAAGGGTGTTCTTTGAAATCAGGTGATTATTCAAAGCAAACAAACTGCTATGTTCTCTGCTATAAAATTGCCATAATTCTACTGTAAGAAGTTCAGGAAACTAAAGGGAAACAAGTTAACTGACTAATCCACAGTGAAAACTGTCACTATTGCCATCATGTCCATGGCAATTTCTAGATAATAATGAATGCAACACTGCTGCTCTAGTTAATTTTCTTAAATGCCTTATCTTAACTTCATTTAATGGAATATAGGAATGGGGGCTAAAGAAGAATATTATAAAGAGTCTTATGTAGACATGAACCTTATTATTTTTTATGTTATTCATATAGCGCTTAAAGCAAGATTGGCATACATTAGATCACTAAATATTTAGTAAATTAAAGAACGAATGGAAAGATAACATGGTGTTAGGAAGTCAATACAAAATAATCCCAAATATAAGGATGAAATTTTCAGCTTTAAATGCTATCATTAGGCTCCCCAGACGGCTGCCACATGTCAGATAAACAATCTGTATTATCCATGAACATAAACAAAACACTATTACATCACTGACATTTTATTTGTGTAAAATACCTTACTTCAAAAGAGAAATAAAGATCACATGAGATTTCTCAATATGCATTCTGAATGAGCTGTACGGTTAAACATTGTATTGTACATTGCTTTTTATTATTGCTTGATATATACTAGATAAAAGAGTAAAAGCAACATGATTAAATATAACAAGCCATAAAAAATTAAATTTAACTTACATGGAACCTACGCTTAGATGTTTAACCATAGGATGACCATGGGAGTTTGAAGACTAATTCTGCAATTTCTTTTATGTAGAAGCTAAACTGTTTAAAGAGACATTTGGATGCCAGTATGATAGAGAATGAACCCACTGCTGTGTGCTGGGTCAGCTGGGTGAAACAAGAAGCATGATGCATGGATTACTCTTCTAGATGGTTGATGATGAAAATTGACCAGAAGTATAATGTGAGCAGAATTTGAGGGCAAAAATGAAGATGCAACTGTTGACGTCAATGGCCACTGTGGACAGATATCTACTGGACAGTCCTAGAGTGGACAGGCAGATCCAGCTTTATTCAGCTATTATTCCTGATGATCAGAGCATTCTTTAGCATACCTGCCCCTACTTTCTTGGCTGCAGACACACAGAAGCAGTTATTCAATGAAGGCAACAGCTTTTACGGATCTCTGCATGAGCTTCGGTCATGGTCCTGCCACCTCCAAGTGCCCATCGACCCACGAATGGATCAATAAATTGTGTTATATGTACACCATGGAATACTATGCAGCCATAAATAAAGATGGAGACTTTACCTCCTTCATGTTTACATGGATGGAGCTGGAAAATGTTCTTCTTAGTAAAGTATCACAAGAATGGAAGAAAAAGTATCCAATGTACTCAGCCCTACTATGAAACTAATTTATAGCTTTCATAAGAAAGCTATAACCCAATTTTAGCCCAGGAATATGGGGAGAGGGGAGAGGGAGAGGAAGGGAGAGGGGAGGATGAGTGGAGGGAGGGTGATTAGTAGGATCACGCCTATGGTTCTTCCTATAAGGGTACATGGGAATCTCTCTAAATGTAGAATATAAAGGTCTTAACACAATAACTAAGAAAATGACATGAAGACTATGTTAACCAGTTGGGTGAAAGTATTTCAAATTATATATAGAAACAGCACATTGTACCCCATGATAGCATTAAAGTACACTGCTATAATTTAATTTAAAAAATTCCCAGATTTACCTGCCAGCTTTGACTGTCCCGCCTGTGCCAGGGCTTCAGGCAGCAGAGAGAGTGGCTTCTGTCTGCTTTTCAGTCTCCATTTTCCAGAGTGCCACTTCCTTAGCTTAGTGCCGATTTGTGTGAAATGGAATTTCTTGTTCTCATAAAAACTAGAGGGGGCTACTCACTGGTTAATCTTATCACTATTGAAACAACAGTAACAACATTCCATTAAAGACAGGTAGGGAAATATTTCTCTAAGTGTAATATACATTCCCTAAAATGCATATTTTAAGCCTTTTGTGCATGTTAGCCACTTACGCTAAAAGCTTTTGTAGGTGGTGGAGGTGTTAACATAAATATGTTTACTCAACATATTTGGAAGTTTCTGCACCATTTCTCATTTTTTCGGTGTATTACAGATTCTTTGCAAGACAAAATATAGAAAACAGAGATTAAATCTTATACTACTATAAAAATGTGTTAAATGTGATATGCAAAAAATGAAAAAAATTAACAGTTCACAGAAATAGGTGTAATTTGTATATTTCATAAACATTGTTTAAATATTTATTCTCCCTGTCTCTAATTCTCATCCCCTCTGTTTCTCTGAATGTGTGAGTGTGTGCGCGTGCAAGTACGTGTGCATACGTCCCGACTTGCCCTTGATGTATACCCCTGGAAACTTAGATACTGTAATTTGTTTTACGTCAACTTGATAAGACATATATGCTCATAAGTGCTTATCCATGTGCAGATCTACACTTTCACTTCACTTTGTAAATGGTAGAAATATTTAGAAGTGGAACGTGCAAAGTAGATAAATATCAGATGAAAAAAATGGCAGGTAAAGGTATTTTACTCTAAGTTCATCCTTTACCATCGCTGAAATATCTTCAGAAATATGAGGTAAAAAGTCTAACTTCAATTCATCAAGTACAATTGAAACCAAAAAATTATAGTCACATAAAAACAAATGAGAATAAATTAAGTCCTGCAGATACTTTGTGTTCAACCACATTCCTCTTGTTATCAACAAATACACACAGATCCTCTTTTCTTTTATTGAAAATTTAAACAAATGTGTGTATCCATGCTGATGAATGTTCAGGTATGCATCTGTCACACCAAAATCACATAAGAAATCTGGCACAATTTGGTCACGTTATATAGTATTTATTTACAAATACACGGTGATCATAAAGTTCATGTGTAATTAAAAATAGCATGCAATTTAAAACTGCACACAAACTTTATGACTACCCTGAATAACTAGAAAGACTGCATCGGAATCAACAGACATGGTAAAATCTGAGCATTACATTTGTGAGTGAAGACCCAGAGTTCATTCTGGACATGTGAATTTGAGACACCTATCAGTTAGCCAAATGATGAAGCCAAAAAAGCAGTTGGGAGCAGGAGATTAGAATTTGGGAGATCTCAGATTGAAAATATATACTTGGGAGTTTTCAGCATATGGTGTTTAAAACTATGACTTGGATGAGATCACGATGAGTGTGGGCGTAGATTGTAGAGAGACAGGATAAAAAAGCTGCTCCAATACCCAGTGAGAGAAGAGAAGAGACCAGCCATTGAACCTGAGAAGGCAAAGCTACTAAGGTAAAGACGAAACCAAAGCCACGTGCCTCTGAAAGTCCAATGGCTTCATTAAAGAGGTGAAAGCAGAATTGAGTCAACTAATCACTGAGTAAATTGAAGACAGAGAACAATTTGCCACTTTTTTATGCATGTATGAATTGGCAGAAAGATTTTAGAAGAATACCCAGGATGCTAGTGGTAAATGAAATAGTAAGTGATGAGAAAGGACAATGACAATTTCAGTTTAACACATTCAGCTATAACTTATTTTCTCTACCAAGAGCATGCATTACATTTGTAATAAAATATTAAAACATGCTTAAGAAAAAAAGCAATAATTATCTAGGTGGAAAAAAAACACACCAAGTGACAACACATACAAACCTCAAACACATTATATTTGAAAAGGGAATTTAAAAAAACCTAAGAAGCTTAGTAATAGCATCCATGCAACTGGAACCACAGTGGAAGCCCAAATCAAACTCCACTAGTCCTTACTAGAACTAAACTTTATTTCCAGATGGCTTCTTTAAAAATACAAACATGCTACCTGAAATGGGTAATGTTAAATAAGTAATCTCAAAAGTAGTTGATGTGGAAGATACCTAAAATTCTTATATGTGTCTAGACAGTTAAGAAAAAAACTTCATGCAACATAAGGATGAAATTTAAGCTGTGGGACTCTCTGGGTGAATATATGGCTGCCTATGAACAGTATGGTACATGAGAATTTTTTGGAAGAAATTACTGAAATGTCATTGATTATTTTAGAGGTCATGACTAGTGAGCAATCAAGGAAATAACCTGGAATGAAGTATTAATCAAAGATCTATTGATGTTACAAGGCCAAAGTGAATGGCAAATCAGAAGAAAGGCAAGACATCTCTAGTGTCATAAGTTACACAATATATAATCACCCTCGAACTCAACATGAAATCCCATAATAAAATGGGAAATGGTGAACTACTGGGATATTTTAGTATGGGATCAGAGATGAAAATATTTATGGAAATGAAAAATAGAAATAGAAGCTGTGAGAGGCTTTATTATTGTCATAATTAGTCATCAAAAACATTTATATGTACCACAGAGTACTACTCAGCTATAAAAAAAAACTGCTGATCTAGTATGTTTAGCGACAACTTAGAGGTAACTAGAAATCGTTGATCAAAGGGAAATATCATAAGACTAGAGAATCAAAGTGTTCTCCATGCCAGTAGAAACCAATTGATTAACACTTACGTGAAAATACGGAAGTGAATCTGAGTGATTATCAAGACGGTGAGGAGGAGGAGGGGAGGGGTAAATTCACACCTGTTGGGTACAGTGCCCTCTATTTTGGTAAAAGGCACACATAACTTGGACTCAATCTTTGCAAAAGTCAAGTATATTAAAAAAAAATCACTTGTACCCCCTAATATTCTGAAATAAAAAAATAAATTCAAACCAATTTCTAACATGGTAAATTACTCAGATTTTCTAAATCTGTCTTATACAACTAGCAGTAAATCAAAGGAAAAAAAAGAAAAATGCCTCCAGACAATTTGTAACTATGTTTACCTTCCCTTAATTTCTATCAGGGAAAGACAGTCACATTTTTGGTGGGGGAGGGGGTTGTTTGTCTTTGTAAAGAGAATTTTAGCAGTACCATTTCAAGTTACAGTTGCCTTCCTATTTTCAAGGAGTTTGAAACTTTTCTTGGAGTTAAAGAGTGGAAGGAGAAATGCAGTTACAAAATTCTGTTGAGTAACCATTAATGAAAATATCTTGGCCCTGTGTTAAAGTGATTAATCATGGTTTTGTGACTAGGAAGCAAAA
This sequence comes from Galagoides demidoff, assembly GCA_963574575.1. Lineage (NCBI taxonomy): Eukaryota > Metazoa > Chordata > Mammalia > Primates > Galagidae > Galagoides > Galagoides demidoff. The sequence goes on from CAUYQV010109152.1 coordinate 51,756, forward strand.
TATAATAATTTTTCAGGGTAGTTCACTGCAAATCTTCAATACGGGAGAATTTTTTCCCAATTCTATCTGTTAAAACACTCATCACTTACTAGTTCTTTATAGTGACATGGACTAATGGACCATCTTTAAATAAATTCACTTAGAGATCCAGAATATAGCACAATGTTCTCTTTCTCTGTAGTGCCATGAAATTAGCATCAAACACAGAAGAATTCACTATTCTTCATTTCCCCCTGGCTTGTCATCTCCACACTGTAAATCATAGAGCAAGAATAAATGAAGTTGTTTTCCTCCTGTCATTCATATTTCATAGCTTTCTCTATAGTGTGAAAGTATTTCATTTTTAGGAAGGATTAATGCCAAAAGGACTTATTGCCTTCTATCAGAAACATTTAGCTAGCTTCCGCGATCTGACTGAGGAAGTTGCTCTTAACATTTGTGTGTATATGAGAGTGCACACACATTAGGAATAAACATGAAATGTGAGAAGATTACAATAACAGAAAAAATTAAATATATTTTCTGGTGTATTTTCTTTAATTGTCAAGACTTCATAGCACAGATGCTTGCTTTTAGAGACTCCACAAAATTAAAGAGAAAACAGACATGTAAAGAAAGCACTCATCACCTTGCCTCTATAAAGAAGATTTTGGCTGCTCCATACGACATTTATGAGTGATGTAGTATTTTAAAAATATTGTGAGTTCACTGTCCACCAGCCAAGTCTGCATCTGTGCAGGGCTATCCACGTATATATGTCTGTGTATGCACTCATGAGCGGACAAAGGTAACTGGGAAGGAATAGTACACTTTCAGGATGCTAAATTATACACAAAAAATGTCCATGGATTATCTTTCATCAGGAAGAAACACAAAAAGAGAGCGAGAAAGAGAAAAATGTCTTTTTGTTCAGGAAGATGTCCACATGAACTATTAATAAGCAGCTGTTACTCTCAGAAGCAAATAAGCCCTTAGCTGAAATTCATCTGTAGTTCTCAGGCATAAAGCTTCATGGATTCGCACACTACGGTTTCCTATAATAACCTGGAAATCTATAGGAACAGGGGAAGGGGCTGGGCTCATTATTTGGATGTGATAGCATGACCCACATGAATGTTAGGGATAATGGACAACTTAGCTCACTGCAAATCAAACAGCTCCATGATCCATCATTAACCTAAGTGAGCTTTCGCTTTATTGAAGCAGCCCTCTAAATGAATAGGTCGCTGCCTGTTTAAAAGCTCAGAGATTTGTTAATGTTCCAAGGACTTAGAGTCTATTAGGATCAGACGGCCTGAGCATGCACAAAATTTTAGGCACATTAAATAGCTGACATGTTTTGGTGTATATATAAATACTTGGCGGAATATCCTTTGATACTTGGTTTAAACGGGGAACACTGAATTTGTGACGTTATCCTGCACATGTGTCAAGTTGAAAGGTAAAGAAAGGACTATGTGGAGCCATTCTCCATGGGAGGAAATAACTTTCCACTCTAAACTGACTTTCATAATGCAATTAACTCCATTAGAGAGAATGGAATTTCAAATACTGTTCGAATTAAGGCAGAGTAGTTAGAAGCAGCAGCAATTCAGGAAGAATTAGCAATGCCCTTCTGAAGAGAGTTACCGAATTAAACCTTGGAGGGTTTAAGTTTAAGCTATTTAATTGCTACTCTAGGAGCTCCACGGACTGCCTAGACCCGGTCCAGGTGTTAATACTGATTCTCCTCTGTTCTCTTTAGATAACAAAACTGAATCTCAGAGCCAATTAAAGAAAACTTTATAAACCATTTATCCCCTTTTTAGGGTATCCTGGGAGTTTTAATTGTAGACACCATGGTAATTTGAGGGCATTACACACAGTGAGATAGTATGGGCTCTTGAGTTGAAAAGATAATCAGTACTCACGGAAATCATTTTCCCTTAAATTGTGAAACCTTGTGTGTGTGTGTGTGTGGGGGGTGCAGGTATGTCTGTGAGTGTGTGTGTGGAGGCTGACACTTAAAGTGTGTCTATTCCATGACCCTCCTCATTTTAACAGGAACATTTTTACCAAATGCTAACAAAAATGACACAATCAGGTAATGATTGGTATAATTATAGGGTAAGTTATGCATAAATACATTACAATAAAACACCTCCTAAGTATGTCTCACTGTCCTTCCTCAGGATAACCACTCTGAACATATCAAGGTATCAATGGAACAAACTACATTTGTATGCATGAGTAAATTTTTCAGATAATTCAATGATCTCATGTCCCTTCCTTCATTTACCAAATAAATATGTACTGAAGGTTCCCATGTTCAAGGCACTATTATACGGCTTTCCCTCATGGGTAAGGATACAAACATGGGGTTTGTATTTTACTTTGGAGGAAAAATAATATGTAATATTATATTATTTGAAGTAGGCCCTACTTAAAAAACTAAAAACAATAGATAAAGGTGAAGATGATTCTTTTGAGGAAGAAAATGCTATTTGCAGATAGTAAAGAATGTCAGGAACAGACCGATAATCAAACTGAGATTTTCATGAGATAAAGGGGAGCAGGATACCTCCTGTGTCAGGAATGAACTTGGCCTAATGAGAAAGGAAGTGAAGAGTCTGGCTAGATATTAACTTTAAGCCCTGGAAAGTACTTTAACAGGGATGCTGAAGATTTTAGCACTGGTGGGGAAAGGAGGAATAAATTTAAAAGTAGAAGCAGAAGGATCAGTTTAAAGATTATTGAGATGATAGTTGTTGGGGCAAACGTGACTGTAGCAGAGGAAGTGAGAAGTTGCTGGATTAAAGATATATTTAGACAATGAAGGCAGAAAGCAACAGACTCCAGATTGTACTGTGTGTGGGTCAAAGAAAAGAAAGGCCACAGCGGCCACCCTAAGATCTTGAGAGGTTAGATGGACAATTATGCAATTTACCAAGATGGAAAAACTTTTAGACACACACACACACACACACACACTTACATATATATATATATATATATATATATATATATATATATATATACACACACACACACACACGTATATATATATATGTGGGTTTTAGTGAGGAACAGAAATTAGAAGTCTGCTTTTGAACAAGTGTGTTTCAAATGACTCAGTGATGTCCACGTGGAAACACTCAGCAGGAATTCTGAGACTACAGCCTGACGCTCAGCACATGGCTTAGAGATAAAGATGCAGGTTTTGAAAAAGGCATCCAGATGACATTTAAACCCATGTTACTTGATGGGATTACCTCTTCAGTGAGTCTCCAGATAGAGAGGTGAGGAGGCCTGTATCTCAGCCCTGGAATCCTCTGATAATTGCTATTTACAGATCTAAAGACAAAGCACCAGAGAAGGAGAAGGAGACTCATTGAGTAAAAAACACAACAAAGAACGAACGAAAACCACATGAAAACATTTCTGGGAAAAAATAATCCAAACATTAGAATTGCTGGACTTTGAATTTTGATAAACACCACCAAATTTCTTTCCCTCCCAAAGATTCTGCAATGCACAACCCAACCAAAACTCTGAGAGTTAGTCTTGTGCTTTTACAGATTTTTTTTTTTTAACATGTTTGGTCTTAAGTTTTGTTTTGTTTTTAAAAAGTAACACTTGTGTGAGAATCTCCCTGTCTGGAGGTGTGTGTAACCTTTTGGACCAGGGCATACCTCATACCACACGTTTTCATTTTAACTCGTGTCTCCCATAGCATTCATGTTATATAACTATAGACATATAAAAATTACTTGCTGGCTCGGATCCTGTGGCTCAAGCGGGTAAGGCACCAGCCCAGCCACATATACCTAAGGTAGTGGGTTCGAATCCCCAGCCCGGGCCCGCCAAACAACAATGATGGCTGCAACCAAAAAATGGCTGGGCGTTGTGATGGGCACCTGTGGTCCCAGCTACTTGGGAGGCGGAGGCAGGAGACTCGCTTGAGCCCAGGAGTTGGAGGTTGCTGTGAGCTGTGATGCCATGGCAGTTTACCCAGGGGGATAGCTTGAGGCTCCATCTCAAAAAAAAAAAAATTATTTGTTAAAAGGCAGTGTGAAATGTTGAGGTTTGAGTTTATTAAAGAATGACTATATTTTGTTTAATTATGTTTAGCGGGTACAAGTGCAATTTCCTTTCATGAATACATTGCACAGCAGTAAGTCTGGGCTTCCAGTGCACCCATCATCTGAGCAATATATCTTGTGCACAGTAGGTAAGTTTCCTTCCTCAACCACTTGCACCCTCAAATTCTCCATCTATTATTCCACCCTATATGATCATGTGTACCTACAAGTTAGCTGCCACTTATAGGTGAAAACATGCAACATTTGGTTTTTTATTCCTGAATAACTTCACTTAGGATAAAGTCTCCAGTGACTACGAAGGACATTATTTCGTTCATTTTTATGATTGTGTAGTATTCCTTAACATGTTTGTATGTGTGTGCATGTTTGCATGTATGTATATAAAGCCCACATTTTCTTTATGCATTCATGAGTTGAGGAATACTTACATTGATCCTGTATCTTTGTTATTGTGAATTGTGCTATGATGAACATATGAGTGCAGGTATCTTCTTATTACAATGATGAAAACAATTATCTGTTTAATGCTACTGTTCAAATTTATATTGTTAGTATTTAATATAAGTAAGAATTTGCTCTATGTGCTGGATTACTTGACACAATTCCAGTCTCATCAACCGTAATTCCAATATCTTCCTTCTGTTAGAATCTTACGCTGGCAACATTCTTCTGGTAGTCAGCTAGGCAAAAATACTGGATACTGATTAAGATAACCAGATTTCTCACTATGAGATGCTCTTATTTCAGAAAATTATTCTTGGCTTCCCGTTCTTGTCTTAGTAACATATAGCATAATAGCGTAAAGCCTTGTCAAGAGTTTACTTTGCACTTTTTAGTCACTATCATCTTGTTGGTAATTAGAAACGAGTGGAGGTTCAGTGAAATCTTGCTTTAACATCCACCTGTAATCACATTCTTTAAAATAATAGCAACTCTTCATGGAAATACTGACTCACAAAGTTGTAGGAGGACACTTCACTTCAGAATATATTGTCATCTACTGTTACTTCAATCATTATTCCTAGATTCCCTCCTCAGAAACAGTTTAAATGCACCACCCCATTTCATGTTAATGGTAGCACCACAAAATCTGTTTTCATTGGCAGAATAAAGTTTATTAACGTTAATTCACTCCAGCTTTCAACATTTACTAAACATTTGCATCTCTTTCAGTTAACATTTAAAAGTATTGATTTCAAAGAATGATTATCATTAAATCATTTTGATTATTTCCTAACCATCTTTTGCATTCAAGACATTATTTTAATAAACACTGAAATTCCAAAGTCACCTGATATTTAATTTTTAAGTACTATACCACTGGCATTATTAAAATTAACGACATCTTCTAATTGTATCATTCCCTGATCCCTATATTATAAATTTTCAACTTCACAAAAATATTAATTCATCACTTATTTCCCTTCTCTCTACAACCTCTTTCTAATAATTTCTATCTCCTTTTATCATGTTCTCAAGTATTTGTGAAAAATAATACTACAAACTTCCTATGACTGAATTCCCTCTGTACTGACCTCTTATTTTCTTTTTATCTTGAAGTCTAAACTTTTTGAACTATAATGGCAAAAATTTCTTACAATGTAAATGACAGAGTTTTCAACTGCCAGAAATATCCATGCCTGTTCATTGAAATCATTCTTGACAAAATAAGGAACTTTTGTCAGGCCAAGGCCTGAGGACGACTTCCTCTTCAATATGACAAGTAAAGCTCAGCCTCTGACAAGTCTTAGCCAGGACGCACTTTCAGGTAACCCAGGGGGCCAGCTTTGGATATAGTTATTATTTACAAATCTAGCTTTCTATAGCTGAGTAAATTTGAAAAGAGAAAGAATTGACCTTGGGTGTTGTCTGTGGAGTAGTGTTATACAAAATCAAGAAAAGAAACCAAAAAATCAAAAAATTAAGGAAGTTTCCTCAAAGTGTCCATGGAACATTTCCCCAAATATTGATTGAAACCTTTCTCAGGGCTGGGCGCGGGCCTCATGCGTGTAATCCTAGGACTCTGGGAGGCTGGGGCAGGTGGGTTGTCTGAGCTCACGGGTTCAAGATTAACTTTAGCCAGAGTCAGACTTCATCTCAAAAAAAAAAAAAAAATCTGTGTGTTGTTGTATGCACCCATAGTCCCAGCTACTTGGGAAGGCTGGGGCAAGAAAATCACTTGAGCCCTAGAATTTGAGGTTGCTGTGAGCTAAGACAACACAACACTCTACCAAGGGTGACAAAGTGAGACTCTGTCTTAAAAAAAAGAAAGAAAGAAAGTAAAGAAAATACAAGAAAAGAAAAAGGGCTCATTTTCAGACTCTCTTGGATCTTTCCACATCAGCATGCACACAGCACATCAGGACTCTCATCTTTGCATGTGGGGAATTTTTTTACGTAATAATAATTTTTCAGCAAATTGGAGTTATAGAATGCATTGATTACATGGCCCACATGAGTTGTACATAATGATTATATGTAGCATTATCCTTTGCAGATAAGTCTAAATTCACAACCTGTTCCCTAATGTTTGGCTACTTATACAGACTTAGAACTAGGGAAGCACTAGCCAAATGAACACAAATGTAGGAATTAATAATATATTCAATCCTGTATTTCCCTAATGGTGTCTGTATACAGATTGGAGTCTCATCTTTTCTTATTAGAATCTTCACACATATATGCATGAGATGTATATATTTTAAGAAGAATTTTACATTGTTGAATTAACACAACCCTTATATTTATGGTAATATAAATCCATTTATAGAGCAATGACTCAGATAATCACAGAGCAAGGGTTATTAAAGGAAACCATGTGAAAAAAATAACTGAAACATACTGAAGGTTTTACTTATGCCTTAATAGCATGAGCTAGAATATGATATGGTGACACAAAAGCGAATAAATCTAAATTTATAAGACTGGTAAACATATGCCTTGTTTTCAAAACTATAACAGTTGCTATTTAAAGAAATGATAATTAATAATTAGATAAATGAATAAATTCTTAGAACATTATCCATTTCTCACAAAAAGTAGAATAATAGTACATGAAGGTCATTTGTTATTCAAAATTTCCATAGTCTTCACCTTCACTTGGACTGTTACAAAATAATATTTATTCCATATCACTAATCATCTTATGAGTAGATTCATAAAAATAACTTTAAGTATATGTTATTGATATTCTACACAGGCACCATGATACACATTCTCACACACACACAAATACATTTTCATTTATAAGTGTGGCTATATCACTTTTTCAGCACAATATTTCAGAAAAGAAACTCAGTTGCCTTAAAGCCAAATGTTAAAATGCTTATAAAAGCTATAAGAATGTAAATTGTTCACTTATAATGTATTAGTAAAGTGAAAAGAAAGTTGGCAGTAAAATTCATAAATTTTCACTTAATCATAAATTTTCACTTATTTAATGATTAAATTCTCTATAGCAGTTGACCCTATTCACAAACATCAAACTCAGTATTTGTTAATAGAGAGGATAAAATATTTTCCATTTGAAATATAAATAGGATTAAGAATTGGAACTATATTATAAGCAAAATGTTATTTACTGATGTGGTAATGGTCACTTAATTACTTTTAAAACAGCACTATTTTATTAGAAGATGAACAAAGTAGAATGTCACTTTAAATGAGGCATTTGTAATCACACTTCTCTTTGGAAACATGAAGACATTTACAACAGAGTCTATTAGTAGGTCCCTCTATTATACAAGTCCTTAGAGTAGATAGTTTTACATGAAAATATGCCTCACTTCTAAAGAGAGCATCACTTCATGCACCCTCCTGTCACAGCTGGTAGGTAGTTTAATGATATGACATCTAAATGGCATAGGTGTGAAAACACAGTAATATTTCATATTTCAAGTAAGAACAATTTAAGCCAAATATTTGCAGTTCTATTCAATCAGCAACAGTGCTTTGATGTTCATCACTATGTACTCTAAGAGGAAAGAATGACATATATTCTTACTAACCACAAAATAAAAGACTTATTGATTCCTACCTATACCACAGACTTTTACAGGAAATAGGCTCTGCCAAAATACCAGCTAGAAAAGAGTTTCAGTTTAAGATCAGATTTGTGCTCTGTCCTTAACAGATGAAGTCATATTTCAGTATAAGTATGCCACTTATAAAGTGAAGCTTTAATCGTGATTTTTTTTCCTATAAACTAAGCACTATTTTTTTTCAGTAATAAGAAGATAATACATATCATCCCACATGTGTAACAAATGGCACCTCCCAAACACACAAACACACACACACACACACACAGTAATTCAGCTTTCTTTTTCTTTTTTTTTTTTCAGGTGGGGGGTTATCTAAAATGGTCACATCATCAAGCAGATGAGTGGAAGCAGTGAGTCTGAGTAGGAAGAAAGCATTCTTTGCTTGAAAACTTCCCCCTACTGCTGGGAATGGTACACAGCAGTAGAAGTTAAGAACACAGCTACTAGAGATTTGCTGAACACAACAAAAAAATTTATAGAATTACATGGGATTTTGAAAAAATGGAATAGTAGCCCAACAATGGCAGTGTTAACCTTGGAATTTAGTCTTTGAAGTAAAAGCTGTTAATTAAGGGGAAACTATGTTCTATTCTGTCATTCAATTTTCAAGTTTATAAGAAAATATATATATACACTTCAATAGTTTATACAGCAGGTGGAGAAGCAGTCCCTAAGCCTTGTGGCTGAATAACCTGATGTACCAGCTAGTTAGATTAGTTAAATGGGAGCTGGTACTTTGTGTGCTGCATTTGAATCCTCCAAACAGTTCATCCATCAATTGCTTATGGCTTAGAAAGAGTAACCATCTGCCTTTCAATTCTCAAGAGACATTCTGGTAGAAAAATGGAAATATTTATGACAAAAACCTATTCAGTTAAATTTCTGTCTACAAAAAATAAGGAAAATATTTACATTCAAATGACATTTAAATTGCCTAGGATAATTTAATGGCTTAGTGCTGCCACTGAAAAATGAGGTCAAATATTTCTGGACAGTCCTGAGTCTGTATTTTATTTTACAAATTTACAACCTATCAAGTATGCAGCGAAGATCAAGCAAACTTACACCTGCTTGACATGGTTGGAATTTCCCTGTTTTGTTCATGTGTGGTGTAATTTAAAACTGTTAACACATTTCCAGAATCTAGTGTATTTAAATTTTCCACCTTAGTATGTAAGGTAATTTTCTAGTTGAGCAGTTTATGAATGGGCTTCAAAATACCTGATGAGAAATTGAAAATTATGAAGTGGTCACAGAATCAGCCCAAAGTATGTCAGTGCCCTCCCTGGAGAGTACAGAGAAATGTCTCTAAGAGGCATCGCACCCGGAGGTTCTAAAGCCACTGTGATCTCAATGTAAGAACAGCAAACGATGCTAAAAATGAGAAAACATACTGCGGGTCTCTTTGGAAAACAATTCACTATCGTGTCCTCTATATCAAATGTATTTCTTACTTTTCAAATATATCACCGAGTGATTAATAACCTGAAGATGATTTTGAACTGCACATTATATAACTCACAGCAGACCTGTAATCTGTATCTCTTCCATTTGTCCCAAATTAGTTTTGTGGCAGGAAACTCAGATGGCTGTATTCTGAGCCACAGCCGGTTAAAACGTTTAAAATTGTTTCACTTTTTTTTTTTAATGGAGAACGAAGTTTACAATTTTCAATGTCAGTGGAGAAGGCAAGGTGGGGGACCAGATTTGCAGAAGCCGTTCAAAAATAAAATATTATTTTGTTGTAAAATCGGATATCAATCAAGCCATTTATAAAATAACCAACTGAACATCTAACATACCTACTTATATTGACTTGGAAAAAATAGCCATGCTAAGAAGCGTTCGTGATTAAAACGTTCCTTTCCCTCCTCTTTTAATGTAACCTCTCACGCTCAGAGGGAGGATTGGAGACTTGTTTAGAACTTAACCGAAGTTTCCCAAAGCAAAATCACGCACAAGCTCCTAATTCAGGTGCCAGAGCTGTGAGCAGCCTCCTTCGGCTTCTGACTACGCTAGGCATCACTTTATTAATCATGTATGAATTTCTCTGCTTGTACCCTGAAGCGATCACACGCACGATGAAATCCCCATCAAAAAAAGGGAAGCCTTACCTGATGGCAGAAACAGCAGCCGCAGGAACAGCGGCAGGCACCAGGATCGCGGCAGCAGCAGGACGGAACGACCCAGCCGTGCACGGAAGGTGAGACCCTTCCCTCTCTCCTTCCTCTCGCTCGCTCTCTCCCCCTTTCTAAATCACTGTAGCCACACACCGCCTTTGCATTTTGTCCTCTTTCTTTCACAGAAGGTGCTCCAGGCCGGGCAGTCCGTAGACACCACTTTCTTCCTGGAAGAGGCTGCCTCCCTTCTCAGAAACGCCTGGACCCCTCTCTGTGGCTCCCTCCACGTTTCCCCTCCGGATCAATAAAGCTCGCCGAGCGGCTGGAGCGCGACTGCAGCGGCGAGCGGCGAGCCAATGGGGGCCCAGGATTCCCTCCCTGTCATCTCCCCGCCCTCAAAACAAAACACAGCGTGCCTTGGACACCTCGGCGAGTTGGGAAAAGTAATTGAATCCCGTATTTGAAACGTATCTGGTTTGTTCTGTTGCCCCCCTAGCGTTCATTGTGGAACGCTTTCAGCGAACCCGAGGACTCCATAGCTCTCGGAAGACCCGTTTAAAGAGCTTAGCGGAGGGTGCAGACCAGGCGCAGAGAGGCGATGGCACCTGGCTGAGCACCTGGAGCTCCGCTTCTTAAATGTTTGAGTCTGTTGCGTATCAGACGACTGTCATCTGGGCGGCAAACGGCTTGGGCAGTAGCCTTCCCTGGGTTAAGTAGCTTGATACTTTTTTTAGTTTGTGGATCAAGACAATGAAGTCTGTTTTTCTGGACTTCGTCTAATTCTTTGAACATTTTCTGAAGGAGAATCAGATGCTAATTGGCTACAAACAACACCGTCTGTAGGCACTTTGGTCTAATTCGTTTTTCTATTTCTAGGCTGATTTAACTTGGTAGATTCCATTGAGAACTAAAAATTGTTCCGATTATGTAAATTAGTCTCTGTAAATTTTGTCATGTGTACATATTGTAAAAATTTTAAATGAGCATTATGTTTAATGAGGGCATTTACTGGTGATGACTCAAAATATTATAAATATGGCAATGACAATAAAATATTACAATGAAAAGTTTCACTGTCGAAGGCAATCTTATTAATTTCTCTAAGAACCACAAAACCACCATGAGGATGCTAAGAATGATGACCTTTCATTTCACTATTAAAGTGGTAAATATTGAATAACTGTTGCTCACACGAGTTCACCAGGAGTCGTGGATTTTTCTCTCCAATGATCTAAATCATTTTATCATTTGTAGGTCAAGCGTTCCACAATATGGAAGAAAATAATTTAAGTGTGTCAAAAATATCGAAAATGCAGAGTCTCCATGCAGTTTTAAAACTATGTAAAAGTACAGTAGGATTGGTAACCCAAACTACACAACAATGTCTTTTCAATGTCAACATTAAATAAGAATAAAATTATTGTGTCTTTCTGAAGTCATTTTGTTTCACTGAAGTAATACAGACGGGTTGATGCATTCTGGTGCAGCCAAGTTCCGTGGATTGTGACAAATTGAAATAGCTTGGGGAGACTTGACAAACAAAACAATTTGGTTACCTGTCCGTCATGTGAAGGCAAGCATGAAAAAGTGTAATATTTACAGCATTGTACGTTGTGTCACTATAAAAAGGTGAATGCTAACTTTGTTGTAACTCATTTATGTAGCCTCGCCAATAAAATTTCATTTAGGGCAGTCTCTGGCTATGTGTAGTCACCTGCATTTTGTGGGTAAAAAAAAATGCTGACAAAATATGAATCATAAACATTGTTTTCTTTCTAGTTAGCAACAAAATGTATTCATTTACTCATTAATTTATTTATTCATTGGCTCGGCGCCTGTGGCTCAATCGGCTAAGGCGCCAGCCACATATGCCCGGGCCGCCAAACAGCAATGATGGCTGCAACCAAAAAATGGCCGGGCGTTGTGGCGGGCGCCTGTGGTCCCAGCTACTTGGGAGGCGCAGGCAGGAGACTC